>BQNB010056888.1:0-38465 GCA_026074375.1 Tanacetum coccineum
AAAGTAATTATAAACGCAAACTCTTGAGTTCAATAGTAATTTCAAGTTAATTACATACTTCATAATTATAATTTTATAATCAAACCAAAATTATATTGACTAAAACATGTAGTCAATGTACCGAAGTAGCTGTATAATATATCTTGACACTTAAATGTAATAGGACAACAAACATCTTGTGTGTTTATGTCCTAGTAGAATTATTAGCTATCTTACCTTGCAGTCAAGAGAAACCAATAATCATATTGTTATATGTTGTTCCTTTCACACACTTAATATTTCTCCCACTTGTGTACGGAACAACATTATTTAAAACAATACAACAAGCACTCGATTGTATAAACAATATGATTGTGTCATAGATATTTTAAGTAGATTTCGAACCATAATGTTTAATAAAGAATTATGGATTATTATTCTATAGATAACTTTTCGGAAAGCAACATCAAAAAGGCAATGTGTCATCTATAAAATAAAATGCAATTTTCCTTAAACTATAGTCGTTCATATTTAGAAAGTAATGAGTTATTTCAAAGTAAGCTAGAAATAATAAGGGCAACTAACAAAGATATAAATCTTGTAGCTCCCACTGAACTTGACAACATTACAAAACTGTTACGTCGTACCAGATTTGATACTTATAAATAGAGCTCTCATTCAGCACTATTAGCATCACTCCTCCCACAACAGTACCAAAGAGTGAACAAGGCTTCTAGAATACAAAGAGATCCACCAGAAGTCCAAGGGAGTCATCACTAGATTGTATTTTTGTATTTAATCATTCAAAATGCATACTGTTAAGATTATGAGTTTCTATACAATATTTCCTTCGTTAATTCTTGCTGTACTGTTACTATGAGCGGCTAAGCACTTCTAGTGCTAGCCTAGGTATGTATTTACTATTGTTATGTTGAATGTTTCTTGTTTAATTGTGATTTTATTAGATATCCTTATAGCCTTTCATTGATCCCTGGTTTTGGTAGTGTTGAGGGTGGCTTAGATCATGTTAGTTATGTTATTAGGCGGACTTGTTGAACATGAGATTAGCAGGGTACTAGGGTAGATTGGCACCTATCCTTAGTGTAGGAATTAACCTGATTACCGCCTCTGTCACATTAAACACTTAAAAAGCACATGAACTCTTTCAAAGAGGGTTAATAAACTATACAGGTTATAGAACTGGTCTTAAGGATATATGGGGATTAATCACTACAACTTAGATGCCCTACCTTTGTGACTTGCAGGAGATTTAGGATTGCAAGAAGTATAGGGCAGACCTCAAATGCCAATTCGGGTTTGTCGATATTAGAACCACTAATAAAACAAGTAATTAGACATTCCATAAGAAAATATAATCATTGCAATAGTAATGAAATAGCTGGGCTAGCACACTTTTCTTCCTGATTACTTCTATCAATTTATTTTCTGCAATTTACTTTCCTGTTAAATTTCAAATCAACTCAAAACCATTTTCTAAATGTGACATAATCAAATTAGAACTAGTTAAACTTATCTCTTGGGACGACTTCGGATTTACCAACTACTGTACTACATACGACTGGCTTCTCTGCCCGTTAGTGCGTGTATCAGTAGACGAGTTTTATAAATTTAAAACTTGACAAATAATTATTCAAAACAATTTACACATCAGGTATGCTTTTGGAATCTGCAACCCTTAAAATGTATCTAGGGGAAAAAGTTAAGATTTTGACTTTTGGATGTTTCGATGCTGGGAAATTGTGTATGAAAAAGAGTTAGAAATAAGAAATAATCTATTTGTATGCGCTATTATAAAGTAGAGGGACTAGTTTTATGAAGTTAGGAAAAATGAACTCCAACATGACTATAAATAGGGAGTCTATTTATGTCATGATTAGTTGTAACAAATTTAATTAATCAAAAGACTAGTTACATAATTTATCTCTCAAAACACACACTACACTCACATAATATACACATAGTATATCCACCAATCAAGATCCAAGGTTTAATATGTGGTATCATTCGCCGGAGATTGCGAATTAGTATTTTTTCTAGTGTTTGGTCATGATTTTGAGATTGAGGGATCGTGGTTGGAGCTCATTTAGTGCTTATTTTGTGATTCTTTTGGTTATAGTTTCATGTTTCACTTTACATGATATCAAAAACATATAAACTTGATTCAAAATACAAAAATGACGTAAAAGTTTGTGGTTTTTGATCTTAAAAACGTGTTTAGCAAAAAGATCGATTGAAAAAGTTATGTTTTCGGAATTTGCTAGTTATGGAAAAACTGTTTTTAGCTTATTTTGATAGTATTCAGAAACTGTGATTTCGAAGCAAAAACGGTTACTTTTACGAAATTGATAATTTTGGAATTATGTTTTTTAGAATTTTGAATTTACGGAAAAGAGGGTTTCGTAATTTGGTGTTTTTCAAAATTTCAAATTTATAGAAAAGAAGGTTTCGTAATTTTGGTTTTTGGAATTTTGGATTTACGGAATAAATATTTTTAGAATTTGGTTATTTTCTGAAATTGGTTTTGGTTTTCGGAATTTTTGAAGAAAAGGGTTTCGGAATAAGAATTTAGGAAGTTTTGAATTTGAGGAATAAAGGTTTCAGAATTTTGGATTTTCGAAAATTGTGGCTTACGAAATTTGTTGATTCGGAATTGAAGGTTTCGAAATTAAGGGTTTCAGAAGTTTCATTAGTCATTTTCGGAATTATCATTAGTCAGTTTTCGGAATTTTCATTAGTCAGTTTTTGGAATTTTTCATAAGTTGAGAATTAGGAACTTTTATGGTTTCGGAACTTGAGCATTTTTGAGAATTTGGTATTTGGATTCGGCATACGGTTTTGATATTTGGATTCGGTAGTTGGACTTTAAGTAAACCTGTTTAGACTCTTTAGGATTAAAAAAAAGTTTTTTTGCCGGGAAAACTTGAGTTAAATTTAATTCCAATGGTAGTCTTAATATCGAATTTTTACATCACATTCAAATTTTGGTATAACAGTGAAAATTTTGGCCTAAAATTCAAGTTTTTGGGACAATTCAGATGTTTACGGTTAAAATTGACGTTAAAATTTTAAAATTTCAATTTTTTACTAATCTTAGAATTGAATTTTAAAGTGAATTTCAAATTTTAGCGAAAGAGATTTTTGCGAATTAATTTTTGGCGGGAAATTGCGAGATATCAGTATTTGTTTCAGACAAGATGAGTCGTGATGTGATTACGGTTGGTTTGACGATGCGGATTCCGTTGTTGTATCGGGGTGAAAATTCTCAGTGGCGCGAAAGGTTTATGAACTACCTTGAAGAGCAAACGGATGGTGAATTGTTGATAAGGCCCATTACTCATGGTGAACAATCATTGCCTGTTATTACTCAAGTGTCACTTGTTGGAGCTGCACCAAATGCACCTCATGTTCTTAAGGATCCAAAATTGTGAACTACTGAAGAGAAAAGGATTCCAAATGACATTTATTCTCTTATCGACAGCAACGATACTGCTCAAGAATTATAGGATGTACTTGAAAGGCATATGCGTAGTTCTAAGTATGGTGAACAAGATAGGAAAGCTGCTATATTGTATAAGTATGAGACATTCAAGGCTACTGAAGGAGAGCAGTTACTTGATACATATATTCATTACTTACAAGTGATTAAAGATTTGAAGAAGTGTGGATATAAGAAAGATAATTGTGAGTTAAATTACAAGTTCTTGAACAATTTGCTACCCAAATGGAAACAATATGGTACACTCATGACACAAACAAAGAACTTAATGGATATAAGCATTGATGCTCTTTACAAAATTCTGAAGCAAAACCAAAGCGATGTGAATGATGTAGTGGGTATAAAGAAGAAATAACTTGTTGTTACTTCAGATCCGTTAGCTTTGGTGGCTGAGAAAACAAAAGTGAGTAAAAGGAGAGAGAAAGTTATAGTTAACTCAGATTCAGAAGAAAGTGACGATGAAGATATCAAAGACTTGAAAAAGATCACAGCGTTGTTAGCAAAAGCTTTTAATCAAAAGAAATTTTATGCTAAACCAACGAACAACAATTTGAGAACTTCTTCACCATCTACTTCTGTAAATAAGAAACCAGAGTATGTGAAGCAAGTGGAAAAGAAAAAAGATGGAAAGAAAAGAGATATGAGCAAAGTTACATGTTATAATTGCAAGAAGGAAGGACATTTTGCCAAAGATTGTAAGAAAGCAAAGGTCAAGGATTACAAATACTACAAGACAAAGATGTTGCTTGCAAAGAAGGATGGTGATGATCAAGTGCTTCTTGCTGAGGACCAACTTTGGATGCAAATGACTAGCAGTGATTCTGAAGAAGAGCTGAGTGCAAATATGGTCTTCATGGCTAAAATGGAAAAGATTCTTCCTGATTCAGAGGAAAGTTCATCATCTGACAAAGAAACTCTTGTTGAGGTATCTTATTACTCCTCTCATTATGAAAGTAAATTTAAATTTGATGAAACTTCATATTATTATGATAATTCAGAACCTAATTATGATTTATTTGCGAACAATGATGATGATCAAGAATTTTTTCATGATGCGATTGAACCTGCTAGTGAAAAATTTAATGAAAATCTTGTTGTATCTCAAAATGAACATGATGAGTCAGAAGTTGATAATAATGAATCTGAATACAAAGATCATTTAGTGGATAAATTGATTTTTAACTTTACTCAAAAGATTGCTAAATGTCAAAAACGTATTGAGAAAGTAAATCAACAAAACAAAGATTTGGAACTTCAAAACAAAGCTTTACAAGATAAAATTAATGTTTTGAATAATCAAGTAAACACTTTTGAGGAGAAAAGTAATGAGTTTGATGAACAAATGAAAGTGTTGAAAGAACCGAATGATGATTTGCTTGCTCATATGAAAACTTTAGAAGAACAACTCAAAGTTAAACATGTTGTGTAAAATACTCACGTTGAGTGTCAAGCACAATATGAAAAACTTGAGGCAGAGAGATATGATTATATGATCAAATTTTTTGCTCTTTATGATAATGATAAACAACATCAGAAAAAGATTGTTGAACAAGAGATTTTATATGAAAAGATGAATTATCAATTAGTGTAGATGAATAATAATGTGTTAAAGTTACAAGAGAATATTTCAGAAAAACAAATGACAATTTCAGAGTTAGAAGAGTGTGTGCGTAAAAAGGATTTAGAAATTGAAAAGTGTTTGGAAAGATTAAACGATTGTGAAAACAAACTTCATAAAACAGGACAAACACGTCAGACTATACACATGATCATGCCTTCTGAAGATAAAATGTATAATGGTCAAATAGGAATAGGTTTTGAAAATCTATTTTTTTTGTTAAGCAAAAGACTTAAGACCTAGTCTTTATGATGAGAGGGTTTTTGGTCTCGAGTATACTCCGATGTTTCTCACACATTCGGATGAAGCTTTGGAAATTGAGAGATTTAAGAGAGAAAGAGAAAATAAAATCCAGTTTGCATATGATTATGGAAATTTGAATGCAAGCTATGTAAATGAATTGATAAAATTTTCAAATGATAATTTTCAAGAGATAATAAATCCAAATTTTGAAAAGATTGATTATCCGGTTCAACAAACAAGTTCACTCAAACCATATGTTCCAATTGTGGTTTTAGAAAAGATCATTATCAATTTGGAAAATGAAGTAGTGAGTCTTTTAGAAAAAGAAAAAGAACATTTGGATATTATTGAGTCTTTGAAATCGAAAGGTTTTGAGTCATGTGAAAGTGAAAATTCTAATTCGGAAAATCAAAATGAAAAAGAATGTTACATGGTTGAAAAAGATTGTGACAATTTAGAGAATTCAAACGTAATTGCTCCAAGAATGTTTAGAATACAAGCGTCACAAAATGTTTCACCGGTTTTTGTGTCAAAAACGTCTTGTGCTTCAAATAAGATCGATAGTAAAATAAAAAGAAAAAGACGTAAGAGAACATCATCAAAATATAATGACAAACAAGTGAATAATGATTTCTTGCGTGCTAATAGAGATTTTTTTCATTTTTCAGATTTAGACATATATAGTAGTGTTAGAAGACCTAAGCGTAGCAGTGTTATTTGGCAGAAGAAAGGGTCGTCTAATGCACCATGTGTTGATTTGTCTTTTTTTCGTAATTTAAATTTGAACAAAGATGTTAAGCGATATTCTCGAAAAGACTTGTTGTCATGTAATAATCAACATCGTGTAAACACTAAATGTGCTTATGCGTGTAATGATGCTATGAATGTTTTTTGTAATTCTAGATTGCATGCTTCTTATGATATAAATGATATGTATGTTTTTGATGATATGAATTTATGTAATTCTCGAGTTAGCAAGATGCCTTTTATGAAAAAACCTCGTGATTCTTTGAATGTGCATTCTAAGCATAATTTAAACTATTCTTTGCCTAGAATAATGTTCAGGTGATTTCCTAAAATGCAACCGTTAGCTGAACCCATAGATAAATGAATTCCCAAAGTTATGCGTCAAATAGATAAATTTTCTAAGACACCTAACTCTAAGGGACCCATCAAAAAATAGGTACCCAAAGTTTGTTGAATGTCTTTGGTGATTTATTTATAGCAGATTTTCTAGATTTGTCTTTAGATTCTCGACTCGGGATGTTTAAAGCATATGACAGGTAATCGTGCTCTTTTGACGAATTTTGTGGAAAAGTTTATTGGAACGGTTCATTTCGGTAATGATGATTTTGTGGTGATTACTAGCTATGGAGATGTGGTTATTGGATCCATGACGATCAAGAAAGTTTGCTATGTCGAAGGTTTATGACATAACTTATTTAGTGTTGGACAATTTTGTGACAAGGGTCTTGAAGTTTCCTTTTGAAACTCTACATGTTTTGTTCGAACCAAAGATGGTGTAGATTTGCTTACCAGTGTTCGTTTGTTAAATTTGTATACTATTTCTCTTAACGACATCGCTTCAAGTTCTTCGGCTTATCTTCTAGCAAAGGCTTCTTATTCTCAATCTTGGTTGTGGCATCAACGTCTTTAATTTCACTACAATCAATAACCTTGTGAAAAACAATCTTGTTCGAGATCTTCCTGAAATGAAATTCAAAAAGATCATTTGTGTTCAGCGTGTGAACAAGGGAAGATTCATCGGAAACATCAAAAAGTCTAAAACGGCTTTTGCTTCGAATATGCCACTTTATCTTCTTCATATGGATTTGTGTGGACCGATGTGTGTCAAAAGTTTTAATGGAAAGCGATATGTGTTAGTTGTTGTCGATGATTATTCACGATACACATGGGTATTCTTTCTTCATTCAAAAGATGAAGCGTCAGAAGTGATCATTTCGTTTATCAAGAAAACAAAAGTGAATCTTCAACTTCAAGTTCAAAGAGTTCAAACGGATAATGGTATTGAATTCAAAAACAAAATTCTTGCTGAGTTCTTTGATAAGGTCGGAATCAATTGACAATTTTCTGCTGCAATAACGCCGCAACAAAATGGTATCATGGAAAGGAGAAATCGTACCTTAGTTGAAGCTACGAGAACTATGCATACATTTGCAAATCTACCATTATTTCTTTGGGCTGAAGCCATCGCAACAGCTTGTTTCACACAAAATTGTTTGATTATTCACAAACATTTCGACAAAACTCCTTATGTGCTCATAAACAAGAGAAAACTAAATATCAAGTTTTTCCATGAGTTCGGTTGCAGATGTTATCTTCTCAATGATTATGATGATGTTAGCAAGCTCAAGGCGAAAGGGATATTAGAGTGTTTGTTAGATATTGATGTGGAGGTCGTAAAGGACTTCTACACGAAGTTTTACAACTCCCTAGGCACTGTACCTAGTCGTTGCAGTGTAGTATAGGCAAAACTCGAGGGTTGTTATCGTTCTCTAGGGGAATAGCATAAAGGCCGGATCGAATGTTCACTAAGGTCTAAGGGTTGAAGGAAGATTATTTTTGTGTTTTTATATTTTATGAAAGCAAGTAAATCTCAGATTTGAAGGTTGGTTTGTTTTAATATGAATAACTACTAATTCTAATCTAATGGCAAGAACAATTATACAACGAAGCGTATTCACTTGGGATGCACTACTCCTTTCTACCTATCCAATTCTACCTATTGCTTTGTCACACTTGAGATGTAATGTGTAAGTATTTCCTAGGTCATAAATGGATTACATGAACCCGCCGTCTATGTAATATTCCGTTAGGGCAACACACAAGTAAAGTAGTATGAAGACTATTACAAGGCCCTTAAGAGTATATTACATACATTTAAAACACTTAAGAGGGATCAACCATATTATGGGTAAGGTAGTATGAAGACTGTTACTGATGGTACCCTTTCTACACACTCGTGTTTTCCTAGACGCGTCAACAGCGATACAGACAAAAGCTGGTTTTCTAAAGCCTAACGCGCACATTCATCAACAAGAAGCAATAGGAAACAAGAATTATAAATTATAATCAATTATACTCATTGAATCTGTCACAAACAACAAGATATAATCAATTAATGACAAGTTTCATGCATTCCCAAATAAATACTAGATGAATTAGCTAAGCATACTTAGACAAAAGAAATCATAATCAACAAAAGGGATTGAAGATATGAATTAAGATATAAGTGATAATCAAACAATTACAAGATGTTTATGGATTGAACTAGACCTTCTAAGTTGTTGGAAAAATACCTACTCAAACCCTAGAATCGGACTTAGGGTTAGGGGCTTGATAAAAACGAAGTTATGAGGCTATATTTATAGGAAAATCCTAGGTCGGCAATCCTGACACCGTCTCCAAAACCCTCAACGCCGTCGCAACGTCATTTTTTGCATAGTTGTAGATTTTCTCGCAGCGATCGCGTGGGCTATTGAATCATCGAAATCCGAGTTCGTATGAAGGAGTTATTACCAAAACAATATCTGGTACTTTGCTCGCAAGTGAAATGATCTTCTCAATCTCGTGACACAAAATCTTCTAGGGTTTCTTTAGGTCAGCCACGTTTTGACGCCGTCACCAAATCTCTAACGTCGTCACTTCAAACGTCCTGACGCCGTCGCTTGAAACTCGCGACGCTGTCTCCACACTCTGTATGCACAACTTCTTTAAGGATTTGGTGTAGAGTCGTAGTCTTGTCCGTTTCTTCTTCAAATGAGCCCAAGTCACGTGTATTTCCTCCAAAAGCCATCCAAGTGCTAAAAAACTAAAAACAAATGATTAAGAACATAATCTGGGCATATTTGCATGATTTAGGAGGTTAAATGACCCTGAAATAGTGTATAAAATGACACCTCATCAAATACCCTTACAGTTGGGATTTGTTTGTCCTCAAGTAAATGGGCTTTTCTACCTAGACAATAGCAATATGAGGGTCATTTTACCTACTCTTTAAAAGTACTTTACAATACAACCTTCTAGACCTCGTAATTAAAAGCACGAAAAGTATATACTAGCATCTCACATAAGTGTTTGGGATTCTCTCTTTCTCTTGGTTGTATAATAAATTATAACATAATAGGGAAATGGAAAATCAACACTCATTACCTGTCATAACATATAAATTACCATAGGCTTGGTAAAGGATCAAACCTCCACTACTAGGCGCAAGTATTATTCATTATTGTCAATGAGGTCTTTTAAAGGGTTGTAGGGTGTAGGTGTAAAATAACATTAACGGAAACAGAAACGGATGAGATATATTTGGGTGGCTTTGGGTGAATTTAGGGTGAAAGGGTTAGCTAATTATTATAATAATACACGCTGATTTGGTTGCTAAGCCAAGACTCGGACAAAATATACAAACTCTATAAAACTCTACACCAATCTCTTTCTTTTTCTTTTCTTGACTCTAATATAAACATAGACATAAGCAAATAGCAGCCCGTACATTTTTTTCACTCTTTTTTTATATACATTTTTAGACATTTTTTTCGTACACTTTTGCTCTGCCATTGCTTAAACATATAATACATCATGGGGGTTTATAGATACACCCCTACACTTGAACTTTTACATACTTGATTATTTTCAATCTAACTAATGACCCGATTTGAGATGGATCAAAATAACATGGAACTTATTGAGCTCTATTGGGGGTAATAAATTACTTCTTCCCTAATTCTTCATAAGATAAATACTACCATGAATCCCAATCGTCCCAAAACAGTATTTACAAGGATAAGGACTTAGCAACCGTGTACTCAAATAATTAACTTGGGTTAAAACAATAATGTACTAAAGGTGAGTACATACAAGGTAGGCTAAGGCGATTTGGGTGTAACAATTGGTTCAAGGGTGATAATGCTCTTCATTAATAGTCTGGCTTAACTAGAAAATTACGAGAACCATGAAAAAAGATAGGCTTGGAGGGATGTACTAGGGGTATCCTGCACTAAAAACGAGTGCATGGCAAGGGTGTGGGATTGTTATATGATCGATGTGACCATAATAACAATTACAGGTTTAAAACATGTGTTAATCCTAGTTCCTCTTTTCTAGCAAATCCTAATACTTACTATGCGGTCTCGGGATGCACCACAAAAACAAGTTCTAGAATTTAATATACTACCGGTACACTCATATAATTTAATACCGATACCAATGCCCTAGAAAATGCGACAAAGACCATACATACACATCCGTAATGAAAAAATAGACACATATGACTGCATTCGAACCTTAACTCGAGAAAGCTAATGATACAAATTATCTTGGGTATCAACAATGGATACCCAAAATCTTAAAGATCTAAAGGCGAACCTCACATTTTTGGGGTGGAATTTTGAGGGTTTTTGTGCTAGTCATATACATTCCTATCCATGAGACGCTATTAATACTTAGTTTTCGTAGGTATATGTCATAATTTTTTTTTAATTTGGGTTAAAATTACCTTTTTATGCTATGTTTCGATATATTACCCATTATTTTAAGGACAAAGCAAATGGAAATTGAAGGAATAGTTTCTAAGGCTTATTTTCCCCCTATACTTAAGTTGAACATTGTCTCCAATGTTCTATAGAAGTACCCGTAAAAACAAATAAAGGGAAAAGAAAACAAGCAAAAGAAACTAGTACTCCCCTGGTTTGCTTAATAATGGAAAAGAAACATGTGATAACTGGTTAAATCATTCTCCAAGAATCATCCAATGAAACTTCCTAAGAACTTCCAAGCTTCTTCTCATCAAATATAACCTGTAATCAAAGACAAAGACAACTACACCAAGTGTAAAATCCACGGGTGCATGATAAATACAACCTCATTAACTAAGTTTAGACTCTACGAAAGCAATAAATATAGGATGAGTGTGTTAACGTAATCATGGTATTCTGCAGATTTTTAGAAAAATTACAAATTCTGGAAATTATACAAGATTAATTTCTCAAAAATTAATTAAAAATTAAATTTTCCTTTAGCAGACATGGCGATGCCGTCAAGATTAATCCCGACACCGTCTCCAGGGTCTGTATAGAAGATTTTTTTTCTTTTCTTCAAAAATTCCTGCACGCAAGTTCCCATTAGTTATTTCCTGCAAAAACCACAAAAATAGTTAACACAATCATATGACTCAAAACAAACACACAAGACATACAAGACACACCTAATATGCAAAAAAAATAATAGATTAGGTTGCCTCCCAATAAGCGCTTGTTTTTGTTCGAGTCATGAGCCTGACTCTACGCTTATTTGACGCACAAAATGTGGGTCTCCTATATACTTAAGGTCAAGTACGGGTGATAATAGCGATACACACCATTTTGATGGAGGTATGCCATGTAGGGCGAAGGCGGTGTGTGAATGGTCAAGGGTTTTGCTACCTTCATCCTAAAATTACCCGGACTATATAGGTTGATGGGTGGGTCGGTTCCTCTTTTGTCTCCTAGATTTACATCTAAGGGTGAAAAATTGGGTAAAAGTTGAGGCTCTGGTTCATCAACACTAAGAAATCCCTTAGAACTAAGAAAGAGGTAATTAGTATTAGTATTTAAGCCTAGATCCTCAAGTTTCATGTGGTCCAAAGGTTCTACCTCCATTGGGATTCCTATAGTCTCTTCTACTTTTTCCGGGTGAGTCACGGGCGGTGTGTACACCTCAAATGATGGGAGGACCTGTGAGGTACTTTGTGGGCTTAGATTTTTTACCTTATCCTCCATCATATCTAGATCACCTATGTGCTTATCATCTAACCATGCCATGCACTTAGGCATCTTAACCATAACTATCTCACATTCTAAATCCTTGTTATATGTTCTCTTAGGTTGTGACTTATGCAATTTTATCATGTCATCTAACTTACGGGTCATTACTATGGAGCTCTACTCAAAAGTTTGATGCAATTGGTCACTTTTCCTAAGGGTCTCACCAACAAAAGTTGATCCTAATCACAAAGGTTGTTCATACGAATATATCTTAGGTAAATGCTCATATGGTTCTTTAATTTCACTAGATGAGGCATTTTGTAAGCGAGGATATTCTACTCCACCATTCATCATTTTATACACTTCCTTAAGATTCTCTAAGTCGCTTTTATAATCTCTCGGATAATTTTTAAGATAATATTCTATGAAGCACTCAAATTGTTCTTTTGTTAACGACTTAAGTGTGATTTCATCCAACATGGTGAGGAATGACATTTTTACGAACAAATACACAAAGAAGAGATAGACTATGAGAAAGCTAATTGACACGAAATTAAAATCTCACTTGATAGGAATCTTATGAGTAGACCTAAGCTAGATTGAATCCGAAAACTACGGTATTCCCCGACAGCAGCGCCAAAAACTTTATGTGGAGGTTGTAAAGAATTTCTACACGAAGTTTTACAACTCCCTAGGCAGTGTACCTAGTCGTTGCAGTGTAGTATAGGCAATACTCGGGTGTTGTTATCGTTCTCTAGGGGAATAGCACGAAGGCCGGATCAAATGTTCACTAAGGTCTAAGGGTTGAAGGAAGATTATTTTTGTGTTTTTATATTTTATGAAAGCAAGTAAATCTCGGGTTTAAAGGTTGGTTTGTTTTAATCTGATTAACTACTAATTCTAATCTAATGGCAAGAACAATTATACAACGAAGCATATTCACTTGGGATGCACTACACCTTGCTAGCTATCCAATTCTACCTATTGCTTTGTCACACTTGAGATGTAATGTGTAAGTATTTCCTAGGTTATGAACGGATTACAGGAACCCGCCGTCTATGTAATATTTCGTTAGGGCAACACACAAGTAAGGTAGTATGAAGACTATTACAAGGCCCCTAAGAGTATATTATATGCATTTAAAACACTTAAGAGGAATTAACCATATTATGAGTAAGGTAGTATGAAGACTGTTACCGATGGTATCCTTTCTTTACACTCGTATTTCCCTAGACGTGTCAATAACAATACAAACAAAAGCTAGTTTTCTAAAGCCTAACGCGCACATTCATCAACAAGAAGCAATAGGAAACAAGAATTATAAACTATAATCAATTATACTCATTGAATCTATCACAAACAACAAGATATAATCAATCAATGACAAGTTTCAGGCATTCCCAAATAAATACTAGATGAATTAGCCAAGCATACTTAGACAAAAGAAATCATAATCAGCAAAAAGGATTGAAGACATGAATTAAGATATAAGTGATAATCAAACCATTACAAGATGTTTACGGATTGAATTAGACCTTCTAAGTTGCTAGAAAAACACCTACCCAAACCCTAGAATCGGACTTAGGGTTGGGGGCTTGATAAAAACGAAGTTATGAGGCTATATTTATAGGAAAACCTTAGGTCGGTAATCCCGATGCCGTTGCTAAAACCCTGATGTTGTCACAGCGTCATTTTTCTTGTAGTTGTAGATTTTCTCATTGCGATCGCGTGGGCTATTGAATTGTTGAAATCCGAGTCCGTATGAACGAGTTATGACCAAAACAATATCTGGTACTTTGCTCGCAAGTGAAATGATCTTCTCAATCTCGTGACACAAAATCTTCTAGAGTTTCTTTAGGTTGGCCACATTTTGACGCCGTCACCAGATCTCTGACGCTGTCACTTTAAACATCCTAACGCCTTCGCTTGAAACTCACGAAGCCGTCTCTACACTCTGTATGCACAACCTCTTTAAGGATTTGGTGTAAAGTCATAGTTTTGTTCGTTTCTTCTCCAAATGAGCCCAAGTTACATGTATTTCCTCTAAAAGTCATCCAAGTGCTAAAAACTAAAAACAAATGATTAAGCACATAATCTGGGCATATTTGCATGATTTAGGGGGTTAAATGACCCTAAAATAGTGTATAAAATGACACCTCATCAGATATTCAAAAGAATTTGTTGCATTCAGAATTTACAATAAGCGTACTCGAAAGATACACGAGAGCGTACATGTGAATTTTGGTGAGATTTCGGAAATAGCTTCTAAACAATTCAGTTTAGAACCCGATTTGTCTAAGTTAAACAAAGCAGACAAATCTACAAATTTAACGATTTCACACGTTTCAGAAAATTTAAAGAAAGATTTGGAAGATTTATTTCATAATTTTTACGATGAGTATTTTGAAAATTCAAAGACAACGAAATCTCTGGCAACGAATGTTGCAACTTCCACCGAAGAAATTTCTCCGACCGAAGAGGAAGTATTTCATGAGATTTTAGAATCATTTCTAAAGGAATCTTCTTCATCATCATTGAATAATGATGTTCAAAAAAGTTCAGAAGAAGTTGTGATTCCTTCATCAAATACTCAATCGGTAACAAATGACATTGTTTTGAATGTGGATGAAGCAAGTACGTCACACAATGTGTTTAATGAATGATTGGAAGATGCTTACTTTTATGCAAGTACAACATTTCATGATTCATCTAATGTTCATACTTTCTATCAACCCTAGCCACATGAGACAAAGTGGACTAAGGATCATCCACTTCATAAGATAATTTATGATCCGAAGTCAAATGTTCGTACGAGAGGACAACTAGCAAATTCATGTTTGTTTGCATGTTTGCTAAGTAGTATTGAGCAAGCTACTTTGTCTCAAGCTTTGAAAGATGCTGATTAGGTCATTGCAATGCCAGAAGAACTAGATCGATTTGCTAGATTGAAAGTTTTAAGATTAGTTCCTCGACCCAAAGGTAAGCCTGCTTCTAGAATAAGAAAGATGATAAAAGTTTGGTTATTAGAAACAAAGCAAGGATTGTAGCACAAAGATATCGTCAAGAAGAAGGAATTGATTATGATGAGATGTTTGCTCCAGTTGCTCGAATCGAGGCTATTTGCGTATTTCTTGCTTATGTTGCTTCTAAGGATTTCACAATTTTTCAAATGGATGTGAAAACGGCATTTTTCAATGGAATTCTTAAAGAAGAAGTGTATGTTAGTCAACCTCCTAGGTTTGTCAGCACAAAGTATCCAAATCATGTGTATGCTCTTGACAAAGCCTTACATGGTTTGAAACAAGCACCTTGCGCATGGTATGCTGTTCTCTTAAAATAGCGATTTTTAAAAAGGTTCAATCGTTCATAATCTTTTCATTAAGAAGAAGGGTAAAGATATAATGCTTATTCAAATATATGTTGATGATATTATATTTGGCTTAACAAATCCAAAATATTGCACGACTTTTTCATATTTAATGGTCACACGTTTTGAAATGAGTATGATAGGAGAGATAAAATTCTTTCTTGGGCTTTAAGTAAATTAATTTTCAAATGGATTTTCATAAATCAATCCAAATACATTAATAATATTTTGAAAAGATTTGGAATGGAAAATTATGATACGGTTCCCACTCCCATGGTTGAATAATCTAAACTCAAATTTGATTTAGTTGAAAACCAGTTGATCACCTTATCATGATTTAGAATGTCTGCGTGCATACTTTTTATGGCCATTATGTACCAACGTTGGTATTTGGCGAGGTAACCTGACCAGGATTATTGTTGCAGCCAAGACTATCGGTATCTTGGCGAGGTAACTTGACCCGGGTCACGGTTGCAGCCAAAAGTGGTGTTTAGTTTTGCTTCTATATTTGCAGACTTAAGCCTTGCATATGGGTTCTGGAAAATCTTAGTTGGCGGTATCTTATGTGTCATGGATGGTACTTGGTTTTGCTTCTATATTTATTATGGAAAATTCTGGAATATGTGTATGTGTAAGTGTATGAAAGAGTTGATATGAAAAATGTGATCCCTAAAAATAAGACAGGTCGAAACGAAACCGTTTCAATCGCCTAATGTAGTGTTATATGATTTATGTCGTTAGAGACAAAAAGGTGTGATGTGAGTCGTGGTGGATTCTTTGTGCAAAAGACGCGTGACCTTTTTCTTTTTATAAGCGATGATGATAATTTTATGTTTACTGTGCATTGTTTACCTAGGCCAGTATCTTGACTGGGCAGTCACACTGAGAATGTGATTGCATCAATAATGGGTGTTTAGTAGTGCAACTGTATTCAGAAATCCAAGCCTTATTTGTTAGTATTATGCCTATGATTTTCTCGATAAGATATAAACAAGAGATTGTTGGACTTATTTGAGAGAGAGAGGAAGTATGTTTCTGACCTTTCTATTCTCGGTGACTCTTATTTTTGATTTAAAAGTCAGTGATCTGATGTTGGCTTTTTTCCTTACGTGGTTGCAGCAAGTTGAGATAATGAAAAAAAACCTGGAGAAAAAAAGGAACTGCTTGATTTGGCTGAGAAACTGATTTCAAAAGAAAGAGTGAGTTTAGCTTAAGTGTCTATGTACGTATTTGATTCTTAGTGTTGTCCAAAACAAGCTAGTTGACCTGAAATACTTCTTTGCATGGTTTCTGAGGACTGATGTTATTTAAAACAATACATGTAGACAGATACGTACTCCAGACATAAAGAGGATATGCGTGAATGTTGTTATTCAAAACAATCATCTCAACGAAGATCTGCGTGATTTTTAGTTGTAAACCAGATAAAGATAAGCATGTTGTTTTGAGGAGTCATGGAGATCAGACGGTTAAGATGATGAATGCGTTTGAAGCTCTTGCTAGAAGTAAGAAGGATGCGGTTGCAGTCGCGGAGTGCATTTGGTGGCAATTTTATGGGTTGCAATACCATCTTGAGGTATAAATTTTTGATTTTGTTTTTTGTTATGAAAATGAGTCATTTGTGCGAAAATGCTGGTTTGTGTGATTAAGGGATTTTGGACTAATTGTTAAAATCTAATGCGTTGTTTGTTTAAGTTTATTTTTGGACTTATCAGCTACTTTGAGTTGGGCTATATTTCACGAGTTCGCTTTTTAAGCTAGTATTATAATGCACATAATTGTTTATAGTTCGCAAATCATGAGTTGTGTTAAATTAGAATTTGGTATGTGATTATGAAAAGTAAGACATAAATTATTGGTATATTTCGGTTGTTAAAGATAGAAGGTTGTGAAGTAGATGACGATGTTGAAGGGGATTATAAGAATCATGAGTTGGGTTTCTAGAACCGACAATGTTGTGCTACCAAGCAAGTGGTATTGTTTATTTACACAACACCATTTTTTATTTGATGTATACATGTTTTAAAATCATTTTTTATTAAGTTCGATTTGCTAATTGTGTGAATTTTCTTTTTGCATTCAGGTTGTTGCGAGGATTAGACCGAATAATTTTGATGAGAAAGGTGGCGATTTTAATGTAAGGAGGTTTTTGATGTCATTATCGGCTACTGTTCATTTGATGTATGTTGCACTGTTCTGATTCTGCTATTTTTTGTCATGAGTTTGTTAGGTCCAGAAAAAGGCATAACCGTAGGAGCAGCATTCTATACGGGCACCATAGTTATGAAGAAAGGGGACATTGAAGCCATAGCCATAGCCGAAGGTATGATGACAGGGTCTACTTTGCCGTCAAGTTAAATAATTTAAAATTTTAGAATTTTGGTATCTGGTCTTAAACTCACAATAACAAAACCGGGTTCCGTTTTGTGACATTTGATATTTTCTTGCTTTTTTCAACCGATCTTGAAGATATTTACTTTACCAAAAACAAGTTTAAAAAAATAAGGATTTTAAGCATACGTGTACTTTTGCATTCATATTTTTTTGCAGTCAATTTATACAATAGCCGTTCATGCAGCGTGGCATACTTAAGAAAATGAGGCAACTGATATCAACCAGAATGATGATCATACAATGCTTGCTTTAATGTTTGCCTCTCAGTTTGTCAACTTCATCAAGAAATTATAGGCTGTATTATACATAACATTGTAGAAATATACGATCAGCCAAAGAGCAATGTCTAAGCGGTTACACGTGGAACAGAACCTATAAATGATGTAAAAGGACAGGCTACCGAAAGTCTCAATTAGCACGTCTATATGGAAATAAATAACACTAAAGTAAACATGCAACACAAAATATAACTTTTCAATCATGTAATGCTTTATTGATATGAATCAAAGTATTACAAAGTGTTATCGATCACACTTGTTGAATGACAATGTAAGATTACTCTTTGAACAAGTAAACTTAATAGAGTATCAAGTTTACAAAAGAACTTATATAGACCCGCTGATAGGACCAGCTGACTATCGTGTAAGTTCGACAAAGTAGTAAATGACTATAATAACAAAAACAATAAAAGTTATCACATTTACTACTCAAGACAATCCTTATTTATAGTGATACGAGGTTTCTTTCTTAGTGGAGGTAGGTAGGACGTGTCAAGAATCCTGTGGTGGAAGTACGTATGCATTTAATGCACGTCTATTCTTGGAAACATCCCGCCCATACTTTTGTAAACATTTATGCCAACTGTTCACTTTCTTTCACCAACTCGTACTTAGGTAGACTTTAATTTGAAAGAAACTTTGTCCCGCCATTTTGCTTTATCGGATTATCCTGCATAAACTCACTTAGAGATAAGAGTTAAGTTCAGCTTGTTTATCTTCAAAGAGTAACAAGATCATCAGGGTATTGCCACCTTTAACTCTCTTCAAACCATCAACGTATTCCATCTACATATCAGCTGATATCCGTCACAGTTGATGAGTATGTCTTCAAGTAATCTTTTACTTCCTTGACAATGTCTTTGACTTGAATACGTCTGAGGTTGCTCGCTGAAGTTATGCTTCAGCGAGTCCTTTCATTAATCGCTGATGTCCATCAGCGAGTCTTCATCTTACACATAATTATAAAAAGGAAATTAACAAAAGAATGCATTCATTAATACATTACAAACTAGTCCATCCCTAGACCATCTAGATTCTTTTCAACAATATTCATAGTTTCTACAAAATCAGGCCTAGCCTCAATCACATAGATCAGTTCTTCATAGATTTCCTGAGCAAACTTTGAGTCAATCTTGATTCAATTCTGAATTCTGATAAGCTGAGGAGTGTTGGCCAGGTGGTACTCACTCTTGCGCTCAAACACCATATCAAAATTAACAATTGTACATTGGATCTAACTTCAGGTTTCTTTTGATTACTTTACTAGCACTGATCCGTAACTCCCCTATGGCACAGTCATGTTCATCGTCATCCCATTTACACTATATTTTCTTTAACGAAACACCTCATGATGTATTTCGCTGTTTCTCTTCTTTTTTGATCAGCTTATAGGTAGGTAATTCAAATTTCACTTAGTTGTGGTGGTGGAGGAATCGCCCAAAGTTTGTAAGCTTTATGGTTTGCCACACACCCACTCTGAACACAAAGTGGATAGGACTACACCAAAACAAGTTGTGACGGATATACTTATAGTCTCACATTGATTTTTCAACGTGTGGTTGTGACTAAAGGTGGACCGTGACCGTAGAGGTAACTGTATCGGTCACAATTTTTTAGTTAGTGGTCTTATCATTAAAAAATAGTGACAAAAACCTTAACATGCTTGTTGGTGACTAATTAGGTACAAATTTTGTTAAATTAATCAGTATTAGTGACCGTAACACTGTATAGTCACACCAAAGCATTGTTGTTTTCTTATATTTAGTTGCATACAATATAAGCATAAAGTGGCCAATTGTTGTTTTAGAAGTGTGTCAGCTAGAGGTAGTTCAATTTCACTTAGTTGTGGTGGTGGAGGAATGCCAAGTTTGTAAGCTATGGTTACCACCTACCACTAGAACACAAAGTGGATTTGGCTACACCAAAAAAGTGTGATAATATACATATAGTCACACATGATTTTTAAAGTGTGTGTGACTAAAGGTCGCGTGACTGTAGGGTACTTACGGTCACATTTTTGAGTTAGTGGTCGTATCCATTAAAAATAGTGACAAAAACCTTAACATGTGTGACTAATTAGGTATAAATTTAGTTGGATTAATAAGTATTAGTGACCATAAACACTGTATAGTCACACAAAGCATGTTTTTTTGAGTCTTTAGTTACATACAATTAAGCATAAAGTGGCCAAAAGTGTTAATAAGTGTGACCATATGCTGTTTAAAGTGAAGTAATGTGTATTTTGTGTGACTATTGATCATCCAATGGCCACATGAATTTTATGTTTGTGTGGCCTTTTATAATATTTAGTCACATAAATCATGTTTTTTTTGTATTTAGTAACATACAATTAAGCATAAACTGGCCAAAAGTGTTAATAAGCGTGACCATATGCAGTTCAAAGTGAAAAAATGTGTATTTTGTGTGACTATTGATCATCCAATGGCCACATGAATTTTATGTTTGTGTGTCCTTTTGTAATATTTAGTCACACAAAGCATTTTTTTGTAAGTACATGTGTATTTTGTGTAACTATTGTTCATCTAATGGCCACATGAATTTTATGTTTGTGTGGCCTTTTGTAATATTTAGTCACAAAAAGCATGTTTGTTTTGGGTATTTAGCCACATACAATTAAGTAAAAAGTAGCCAAAAGTGTTAATAAGTGCGACCATATGGTGTTTAAAGTTTATTAAATGTGTATTTTGTGTGACTATTGATCATCCAATGGTCACATGAATTTTATGTTTGTGTGGCCTTTTGTAATATTTAGTCACACAAAGCATATTTTTTTGGGTATTTAGTCACATACAAAGCATGTTTTTTGGGTATTTAGTCACATACAATTTTCCAACGAATTTTTTTTGCATCAACATACAATTTGCAACGGTTATATTTTGCTACGGTTTTGTAATGGTAACTTTTGCAACCGTAACATTTTGAAACAACCAAAATCATAAATCCTACGGCAATTTAAAGCCATTCTTTTATAAAAACCTATATAGCAACAATAAAAGGATAAACACGGCATGAAAAAGAAATTAAAAAATTCACATATATTTTAATATCCGTAAATTTACGCACCAATCCAAGATTTGAATTACATGTGAAGATAACAAAACGTCTAAAAGGATGATATCTAAAATCTAGGAACAAAAATTACCTTATTGATGTCAACATCATATAACTAAGTTGGCTAGTGGAATTCTTGTGTATCTCTATCTCTCGCAACTGTCAAAGCTTCTTGTTATTTCAATTGGCTTTTTCAGAACGCTTCACAAGCTAACATCTAATCCTCTAACTCAGGCAGCTTCACAACATACTTGTATTAATGCATCAATATTTCTTGCAATCAAAGTACCTGAGAATAATATAAGTAGAAACCAACCTAAGTAGCAACATGACTGAATAGATCATCAATTAAACATACGGTACAGAAATATATGTGTTCACCTTCAAACATAGTTATAGTAAGTTGTACATCTTCAGGACAATTAACATGAGCCCATGATAAGCGTATAATGCAGTCATTCCCCATATCAAAAGAACCTAAAACCCTATAATGGAACAAGAGTTTGAAGTTATAAAATGTCAAACTAACTAGAGCAGGATTGTAAACGAGTATAAACCCTGAAGATTAAACAATGAAGAAAAACTAAATGATTAGAAACCAGTTACATTATTTAGAAGAATTTGATCATGTTATTAGAGATAAGACACTAGCCAATCAGGTTCCATAAATAATGCAATGTGGATCTTTCAAGTCATTTGGCTTTCTCGCCTTTTGGTGCCTGCAAATAAAAGAAAAGTGATGTAAACCAATTATGATGGTCTGAAGAGTTTGTTCAGACGGTAATGACTCACTATGAGTTTGTTCTTTGTCAAAGTAAGGATCACACCTAGGAAGCATGCTAAATGTTTTTAGTGAGGCAGCCCGCCTGCTTATAGTTGAAGGATGTCCGACACTAATCCTTAAAATAATTTTCCCTTCGCCAGTAAGAAGATCAGCATTTTATGGGGGAACTCGTTCTAGATTATCAAAATTAGGCTCGATAATGGGGCCATCAATATTCTCAAGATCCGCCCAGTGGTTGGAATTCTGAGATACAACATTATCTGAAGCAAAGCTGCAAGGAACAACAGAACATAAAAGGTCCACGGGAGACTCGCTAGGGGTAACTGCCACATCATCAGAATGAAAATTCTCATGATTACATCTTTCATTTGTATGTTCAGGAGCTACGCTTGATTGAGAAACGGTTTTGCACTCTTTATCCTGCCTTTGGATGCATGAATTCATGTCTGGAGCAATATCAGCAGATTTTGAGAAAGAACTTGTTTCATTAGCAAATAATTCAGGGATGCTTTTTCTACACTTATCATCCGCATCTGCAGGAATGTTTCCTTCACTCTAAAGACAGAAAAAAGAATGATGAGAAAGAAAGCACAAAGTTGACAACTATCTGCAAAAGACGTTGTAACTAGAACCCATTTATAGTCGAAATTTGTCCATAAATAAATATGTTCAAAGGCTTTTGTAATTCCAAAGTGTCAAAATCAAATATTCAATTACTCTTTCCATTTTAAAAAGGTGCATCAAACAGACTACAATTAAAGATTTTTGAGTATAAGAGCATTTGTAGTAAAATCCTTATCGACATTCTCAAAGCTGAAAGAGTGCCTTTTATTTACTGAGCAGAGTTCACTTCTACTTCTATTTCCAAAATCTCCCATACATATTATCAAAAGTCTCATATGATTAAGACTGTTTAAAAGGTGTTTAACAAAACCTGACATGAAAAGCAATGGATGTTTCTATGAAATCTATTTTATACTATCTATCAACAAGTAGACGAAATAATAAATATCATCAGGAGACTACTAATTATTCGCAAAGATCCTTGCCTTGAGACAAAAAATAACATCTTTAATTTTATGTTCTGAAACAAGAAATGTGTTACCAAAGCAGTATCACATGACAGGTCAGCATTATTGGTTAGCTTACCTTCGATGTCTAACCACCAAACTAGCGGCTTTGAAATCTGTCTGGAACCAAATTTGTCATCTTATCTTCTCTTCCTATGAAAAATAGAAAAGCTAAAATACTATACCAATCTCAATTCTCAAGATAGAGCTATGGAAACAAAATTTAGAGAAGCAAAATATTACCATTGTACTCAGAGGTCCCAGACAGTAGAGAAGATCTCAAAATGGTTTTTGATAATTGTGGATCCTCGATTGCGAAGCCCTTCCTCTCCAACACAACCTGCTAATCTTCATGAGTTTGTTAGCTAAATTAACAGTGAATTCAATACATTGGGTGTTTAAATTCTGCTTGAGGGTCGTTAGTTCACCTTTGTCGTGTTAAAATTAGCTTGCTCAACCGAACAACCAAACACGGCATCAATATCACATGCCAAGTCATTGGGTCTTCTTCCGTGGTGGTGGCGACAACATCTCAATCAGTCATTGTAGTTGTTTAGATTTTTCATCTGCATACGAGATCGAAACAAAATAAAATTAATACAACAATAACAAGAAACTATCTAAACTTATATCAAAAGCGATAATGATGAGGAGTGAGTTCCCTATCTAGGTAGGTTGCTGGACTTATTTGTTCTAATACGATGATACTAACACATTCGGATTATGCATTCTTACTTTGTAAACTCATTTGTTATCTTTCCCTTTCTTGGTTTTACTGCTTAACCATCCCCTCCCTAATGGTAAATGTGTTGTTGTTGATCAGTCAGTCTTTAGGACAAAAAGGGTGAGGAGATGTCCCTAAAACATACCCTTCCTCTGCTTTTGATGTTTGTAACCAATTTTTGCATCAAAGTTACTACACCTCCTTTTGTTTAGTTAAGGTCAATTTAGCTTCTATGTTCCACTTATTAGCATCTCTCTTTAGGGAGATTACTTAGCACAAGTTGTAATCAAAGGAAAATTAGCATGATTAAACCCTCATTTTGATTGCTTTTGAGATTATCAGATCAGCTAACACAAAACCCCCTAAGGGTGTTTTTGTGTTAGCTTATTTGGGCTTATTTAGCTTATTTGTGGTTAGCTTATCCAACCTTTAGTCAAATAACCCTTTTTTAATAAGCAAAGAAAAATAAAAATAACAAATATTAATTATAAATTCGAAATCATTATATAAAAAAGTACTTGGTATTTTCTATGAAGAAGGGTGCGATGTATGTTCTCTAAAAAGATGACGAGATATGATGGTGAGGTGGAGCGCAACAGCTATGGAGATAGAGGGTTAGGGTTTAGGTAGATGGTGGCTTGATGATGGAGATGGTGGTGGAGATGGTTATGGTGACAGGAGAGATTGTGGAGAAGGGGGTTAGGGTTTTTTGACATTGAAATTTTTGGTAAAGTGAGAATGAAAAATTGAGATTGAAAATTTTGGTAAAGTGAGAATGAAAATTTGAGATGGAAACTAAAATTTTGAAGTCCCGCCATTCACATATCATAGACCGGTGTTGATTTAAACTAAAATTTGGTAAAGCATTTACATTTTAAGAGTAGAAGCCTCTAAACTAAAACATGGCTTCCATTAGCAACCTACAAACATAATGTTTGACTTTCCTCGAAAAAGCATTTAAAAAAACATTCGTACTAACCAATCTATGAATTGAACTTACCGTTGACCATTAAACATAATGCACAAGGGTCGGGTTACCGTGCCCAACTTATCTAACGCTACCCTAAAGACAGTTTCACAACAGAGTTTAAGACTAGACATATGCGTTAACGGATTTCTAATGTGGCCGATCCTAAATTCCAAAATTAACGTGCCCATCTTTAATAACTTTAATACAATTCATATAACCTTCACACTATAACTATAATATACACACCTACCAAGCCCGGTGCAACCCATGCATGACCGGTGATAATGGCTAATTCACATGGGTCATGGGTCATGTGCATTAGGTTATCACTAGTCACATTCATTAATGGGTATTTGACATCATATGGGTCATATGCATTGGGTTGTAGTTGCTTAGAGTGTCATGTTACGACACATCCATGACTGGTGACAATGGGTAATTAACATGTGTCATGGGTCATGTTCATTGGGTTGTAGTTGCTTATAGTGTCATGTTATGACACATCCATAACTGGTGACAATGGGTAATTAACATGGGTCATGGGTCATGTGCATTGTGTTGTAGTGGCTTATAGTGTCATGTTATCGACCAATACATGACTGGTGATCGACAATGGGTAATTAACATGGGTCATGGGTCATGTGCATTGGGTTGTAGTGGCTTATAGTGTAATGGAGCCCATGCATGACCGGTGATAATGGATAATTAACATGGGTCATGGGTCATGTGCATTAGGTTATCACTGGTCACATTCATTAATGGGTATTTGACATCATATGGGTCATATGCATTGGGTTGTAGTGGCTTATAGTGTCATGTTACGACACATCCATGACTGGTGACAATGGGTAATTAACATGGGTCATGGGTCATGTGCATTAGGTTATAACTAGTCACATTAATTAATGGGTATTTAACATCATATGGGTTATATGCATTGGGTTGTAGTAGCTTATAGTGTCATGTTACGACTCATACATGATTGGTGACAATGGGTACTTAACATTAGGGGTGAGCATGGTGCGGATCGGTGCGGATTCTGGCAAAAACCACACCGCATCCGCAATTGCGGTTTTTAAAAAGTGAGGATCCGCAACCGCGCGGTTTTTGCGGTTTCGGTTTTGCGGGTTTTTTGCGGTTTTTGCGGGTTTTAACCGCACCGCACCACCACTTATAATTTATATAATTAATGTGGATTTTTGCGGTTATTGGTTTACAATGTTGGTTTTTTCGGTTATAACAATGCATATATTTAATGTAAACACACACATCACTTAGAATATTATTGATAATATGCACTAGAAGCCTTATAACACACATAAAATAATCAATGTGTCGTTTTTCGATTTTAAATAATCAATGTGCGGTGCGGTGCGGTTTTAGGGGTAAAATCGCAACCGCATCGCATTTGCGGTTTTTCATTTTTCTTAAAATCGATCCACCGGTTTTTGCCGTGGTGCGGTTTTTTGCGGTTTTACGGTTTGTGGTGCGGTTTCTGCTCACCTCTACTTAACATGGGTCATGGGTCAATTGGGTTGTAGTGGCTTATAATGTCATGGACCCATGCATTATCGGTGACAATGGCTAATTCACATGGGTCATGGGTCATGTGCATTAGGTTATCATTGGTCACATTAATTTAACCCCTAAGCGTAACCAATAACCTATATCCTTTAACATGTAATAGTTGACTGACGCGTGTAAAGTTACAGTTTAGAGATAGAATTACTTTAGGAAAAGTAATAACTATTAGTCTGGGGTCGTAACCTCGAAGAGAGTTGAATAAAGATTTACCATTTAGCTTTACAAAATCTAATTAAGCTCTAACGCAAATGTCTAGCTTATTTAACCCTTAAAATCCACGCCTTAAGAGAAGGCTGATCATACGGACCG
The DNA here is from genome assembly GCA_026074375.1 of Tanacetum coccineum. Classification (NCBI taxonomy): domain Eukaryota; kingdom Viridiplantae; phylum Streptophyta; class Magnoliopsida; order Asterales; family Asteraceae; genus Tanacetum; species Tanacetum coccineum. Next base: position 26,674 of record BQNB010056888.1, read on the forward strand.
TTCGAAAGAGCCGGACCGTACCGAAAAACCAGACCGAGCCGGACCGGACCGAACCCAATGCTGGTCTGGTCCTCGGACTGGCGATTTGGAACCAATTCAGCCTTCGGTCCGGTTCCTGTTCAGTCGGTCTTAACCAAAAAAACCAAAACATTATTCCTGTATGATCGGACCAAAGACCTCGAACTGGACCGGGCCGACCAAACCGGACCAAACCATTTTGGTTCGGTTCCTCAGTCCGGCGTTTTAATACCAATTCGTTCTCGGTCTGGGTCCGTCTGGATTTTGGACCTGATGCTCAACCCTAGACCTTAGAGAAAGTGAAGCGAGACAAACACAAAACTGAGAAAAAATTTAAAGCATTAGATAATAACAATAAGTTATCTTTAATAAAATCAAATCTAAAAACTACTATATTATTAATTAAAATTGTAAACTTTTTATAAACTAAAATTCTATATTTAATAATGAAAACTTTTATAAAAAAACTTTCAGCTTAAAAATAAGCTGCATCGAAAAAGCTTTAAACCAAATAAGTTACAACTTATTTAGTTTTGCTAAATTCAAAATTTTAAAAGTGAAACAAGTTGAAAATATGCAGAGGGAGAAAAAGCCACTGTCTAATAAGCAGTTTCTATAAGCACTCTTAAAGCTACAAGCCAAAACCAGTGAAGCTTGAAACTTCTAAATTAAAAAGGAACATGCATAAACTTAACGAATAGGTTTACTCTGAAAGATGGTAACCCCAACCGCTTGACTTCGTAAGAGAGGTCGCGGTTCGATTCACGCAGGGGATTAAACATCTTTTTTTATTTTCTTGTTTTTATTATAAGTTAAACCAAACACCCCTTATCAGCCTATAAACACTCTTTAAACACCAAAAATTTAAAAAGGAATCACGCCCAGCGAGAATCGAACCCGCGACCTCCAAGATAGATGTCAAACGGGTTACCATCTTAGCCAAGCAACCTATTCATCCTCGGAAGAAAATATAGGCCCCAGCCTTCTAGCCCGACTGATCCCGTTGATCAAAAACATAGGAAGGGAAACGTGTCACATTAGAGGTGAACGATCAAAGGTGTCCTCTAATCACTAGGATGAGCTGATCCCTCTTTTAGTAGACTCAGCTATGAATATTCATGAAAAAATAAATGCCGGGCTCTTTCTTTCACAGCTAATCCTATTCTCCCTTTACTTACTTATAACAGTTATTCGATTTTGCTAGTTTTGCATAGCTGCCTATTTGCAGCTTATCGTTGAGCTTATTTTTCATTTAAAAAATATATATCTGTTATAAAAACTAGATAAGTTTTAGCTTAATCACTTTGGGATATATAGTTTCGAGTGTTAGAGCCTTTTGTTTTAAAACCTACAAGTAGTTAGGCTTAATAACGTGACCAATCCCGGTTTTTTTGCTACACTTAAAATATGGGACAAAACTTGAGTCCGTGATTTAGACCACATAAACAAACACTTAATGTGACCATATATGACATTATGAATTTAGACATAACAACACTCAATGTATTAATATGAATATTATAATGATAACCAGATTTCACATATTGCTCTAAATAATAGCCACAGGAATATTTTCACGATGTGACCTGTTATGAATATATTTGGCACATATAATCACCTTAAATGTGGAATAAACATAATTTAGCACACATTTGTGATAAGTTGAGCTATTGTAAAAGGCATATAGTCACATGTAAATCGTGCCTAGAAGTAAATGTGAAATCTACAACAATAGCTTTTGGCAAGCTAACACAAACTAAACATTAAACACACATATAAAAGTTACGTGACCATAAGTACAGGGATTTTGGCTATACTCAATAACTAGTGACAAAACTCGAGTCCAGAGATTTATACAAAAAACAAAACACTTCATGTGATAGACCAATAGTATGACATTATGAATTTGACACACAAACAACTCAATGTGTACTAATAGAAATTTTAAAGATAATTTATTTCACATTTTGCTCTAAATAAAAGCCATATGAATACATCACATGTGACTATTATAATCTAGATTGGTCACATATAATCCCTAAATATGGCCATAACATAATTTAGTCACACATATGTGATATGTTATGCTATTGTTGTTAAAGGCATATAGTCACATGATCTTGCTAAGAAGTAATGTGACTATTACACATTAGTATTTTTGCAAGCTAACACAAACTAAACTTTAAAACAAAGAACAACATATTAAGTTACGTGACCATATTATTGGATTTTGGCTACACTTACATAACGCAGTGACAAAAATTAAGTCCATGATTTAGACACATAAACAAACACATCAGTGTACCTAAGACATGACATTATAAATTTAGACGCAACAAACACTCAATGTGACTAATATGAAAAATTTAATGATAACACTATTCACATTTTGCTCTAAATATTAGCCACATTGAATACTTCACGATGTGACTGTTTAAGAATATATTGGGTCACATATAATCACCTAAAAATTGTGGCCATAAACAAATTTAGTCACACATTAGTGATAGTTGTGGCTATTGTAAAGGCATATAGTCACATGATCGTGCTAGAAGTAAATGTGATTATACACATTAGCTTTTGGAAAGCTAACACAAACTAAACTTTAAACACACATATTAAGTTATGTGACCATATGTACTGGATTTTGGCTACACTTAAATAATGTGTGACAAAACATTTAGTGTGACCATATATGGCATTTGGTCACAGTGTTCAAGTGTGTGACATATATTTGTCACTATTTATATGTATATCGTGACTAATGCTTTAAGCTTACTTGTATTTGTCACGCATTCCAAATTTATATGTGGCTAAATAATCAAATAAAAAATTACCAGTTACCTTTAGCCACATAAATGTTCGAATGTGTGGCAATATAGTTCTAATGGTCACACGCATCAAAATTTCTTGTGTGGCTAATTAGTAAATGTTGTCTATTTTGGTACCTTTAGCCACATAAATATGTGAATGTGTGGCCGTTTCATTTTGCCCATGTGTGACCAAATCCCAGATTTTTACTAGTGTACTTAAACTTAGCCTTCAGGTTGTTTAGCAACTGATCATTAGTAGAATTATGTCTCTTGGATGCTAAGGAATGCAACTCTAGCCATTCACTGAACCCTAACATTTTGAGTTTGAAGTAGGGATGGCAAAAGCACCCGAAACCGACGAGGAAAATTAAAACCCAAACCAGTTGGGTCATGTTCAGGGGCGGGTTCCCGGGTTTGGATACGGGTTCAAGTAGAAATATTGTTTATTTCTTAGGTATAGGTTCGGTTACGGGGTCTAGTAATACCCGCCTGTTTACCCATACCCGTATTCGTACCCGAATACCCGAATTTTATATAAGGCTCAAATCACTTTTGAGCTCTTAACCCTATTCCTTAATAGCCATATCTTTATATATTGGTACTTACAATCAATTAAATTGATTATCACGCATGACTCTTAAATTCTTACACACATCAACTGATCAACTTTTTGATCTTCAAACTTTACAAATACTCATGCCTGACGCTTCAATTATCAATTTTATTACACACATAACTCTTTCATCTTTAAAGTTTAGGTTCACAGGTTCTTTACTTCTTCTCCTGTCTTTTTAATTTTATGATTTGTATCTATAATTTATAATAAGTGTGTATATCATATACGAGATTGATCATCAATTATTTATATAAATTATTGTTCTTCACTTATAGCCTTATACCACTAAGGCAACCAATTATTTATAGCCTTATTGATCATCAATTATTAATCGTGAATAATCATGCCTCTTTTGCGAGGATTTGTGGGAAAGCAAGAAAAGTCTTAGTAATATCAGTATTATAAACAAATGACATATTCTTTGTTATGCATTTTTTTATCTTGGTTTTTATTAATTGTTTTTATGTTAAACCGTCTCTTGTTTAGGATCATGGATATGGATAGAGAAATGTGTCAAGGTGATGATACAACACAAGGGGATGGTAATCAAAGTTAAAGCGTGAATCGATCTCAAGGAGACGAGTCACAAGAATAACCCTTGCAGGAAGAAGATACAAACTTAATTGGGAATAAGAGGAAACTTACTTCAGATGTATGGCCACCCTTTGATAGGAAAATTATAAATGGTGAACTAAAGGTAGAGCGCAAGTATTGCCATAAGAAATTAGCAGGAAGCAGTCGGAGCGGGACAAGTCACTTACGTGAACACATCACCAAGAGGTGTAAGAGGCGAAAAACTAAGGATATACGCTAACAAGTGTTGTCAATGGGTTAGAAAACACAAGGTGGACCATCAAATCTTTCTTGCTATAGTTTTGATGCGAATATTTCAAGGGAATATCTTGCTGAAATGATAATTGTACATGAGTATCCGCTTGTCATAGTTGAGCATCACGGGTTTTGAAAGTTTGTACGGGGTCTTCAACCTCTTTTCAGTGTTCCATGTCGAAATACCATCAAGAGTGACATATTTAAGATCTATGACTTTAAAAAACAAAAGACAATGACGTATATCTTATTTATCATTATAAGCTAATTGAGATATTTGATTAGTGACATCATTTATAACATTTATCTATTTAAGGATTCTGGAGAAAAAGTCAAACCGCAATTACTACGAACATGTGGACATCAAGCAACAGAAAAAAGGTTTCATGACAATTACAGCTCACTGTATCGATGATAATTGGAATCTGCAAAGTCGACTAATGAGGTATATCTTATACTTTCTTTGTAATGTTTCTTTACTTAAGTATATGTAATATGTTTATAGATACTACCATTACGATATTAACCTGTAACAGCTTTTTATGATTGTGAATACTCTACATGTAGCTAGTTTTGTTCATTACTGTTGCCAAACCCACAATCTAAACCGCCCTTGTTCGGTTCCATCTTTCTTGTATGAAACTTTGATTACATGGTTGATTTTTTTCCACTTGATAAATATATCATTATAATCCAACATAATTGTATTTTGGTCTGATTTAATATGTATGCTTTGGTTAAGCATCAGATGTGGTTAAAACATGATGCACCAAGTATCACCCATTTTAAGCTACTACTTAGAATCCAATACACTTTATGTCTTGTGGTTAAAACATGATACAAGTAATATGTGTACAAACCGGGGTCTACCTTTTTGAAATCAATTTCATTTTCTTCTTTAGAGTTTGGAAATTTTGGTTGTAAAACAGGTTAAATAAAGGGTAGAAAGGTCAAAGGTATTACCAGAAAACCACTGCGTATTGGATTTTACCATTGGTACTTTAAACTTCTTAACCCGTATATTAGCGTCTTTAAACTGTGAAAATCTTTTGAAGACAAGCATTGAAAGGTCAAAATATATTTCTGTCACCATTTGTTTTTTTATACTTATCTCCGTTGTTGTTCGTGCTCGTTATTTTCAACAACTAGAAAATCATATAATATATTTAAATTTAAAAAATCTAATATATTAAATTTTCGTGCAAGTTTAATTATGTTCCTTGTCCTCATACCGCTGACGTGCTTGCTAATGTTTTGTATGAATCATTGTGTGATTGGAACATAGATAGGAAAATATCAACAGTTTGATAATTGCACCACTAATGATGCAATGATTCGAGATTTATTAGATAAGCTGCCATTGAGCTCTCTTATCTTGGGGGGAGAACTATTTCATATGAGTTGTTGTGACCATATAGTAAACTTAATTGTTCAAGATGGCTTATATGTTCTTTGTGATGGGATATATAGAATTAGGGAGACATTGACACCAAAAAGAGTAGAGAAGTTTGAAGAAGCGGCTCGCCATTTGGATATTCCATCATTAAGAACTTTGGCAATTGATTGCAAGACACACTGGTATTCAACATACTTGATGCTTGAAGTTGTTATCATATATAAGGATGTTTTTAGACATTTGAAGCAATGGGATGCTCGATATAAAAGTTTTCCAACAGAGAGAGACTGAGATTTAGCTTCTAATATTTGTAAGAAGTTAAAGTTATTTTATAACATGACTTTGATGTTTTCTGTTACTAAATATCCCACAATGAACACATTTTTCACATCTATATGTGATATAAGATATGAGTTAAATAAGTGGAGGACGAAGAGGACGAGGTCATCAAGGATATCGCAGAGCAGATGATTTTAAAGTTCGATAAATATTGGTCAGACATTCATGGTTTTATGGGAGTAGCCACTGTTTTAGATCTACGAATGAAGTTGAAGATTATGAAGTTTTCGTTCTCAAAGCTATATCATTCTAAACAAAGGGCAGAGGAAGAATTCACTAAACTCAAGAAATTTGTGAGTGCATTGTTTATAGAGTATGACCAAGCAGGTAAGGCAAATGTAAGAAACCATGTTAATGGTTTTAGGTCAACTTCTCATATTAATGAAAGTGATGGTAGATTTTTTCAGGCAATTCCAAGTTTATCGAGGAAGAAGAGGATGAAACTTCAGGTATTATTCTTTTATTGTATTTGACATGTTTTTGTCCGCGTTGTATTAAATTTGTTGAGTTACATAAGTAACATTTTACATGTTTTAGACATTACATCAGAGGATACAATAAAACTTGATCATTACCTTAAAGAGAGAGTTTGCAACCCAACATGAAGTTAGATATACTAGTGTGGTGGAAAATAAATAGTTTAAAGTACTTGACACTCCAAACAATAACTAGGGATATATTAGCAATTCCTATTTCAACTGTTGCTTTAGAGTCTTGTTTTAGTACAAGTGGTAGATTGATTACTCCTCATCGCAACCGCCTTAAACCAAATACATTGGAAGCTTTAATGTGCTCTCAAAGTTGGTTAGTGAATGAGATACAAGGTAACCAATTAGTTCATCTTAGTAATCTTAAAGATTTAATTCTAACCTTATTGACTGCATTTGTTTGTTATACATATATATATGCAGAAACTTGTTCAAAATAGTTTGAAGCATATGATCAAACTATTGAATATGACATTGATGATAGTGATGAGGTAAATATATATTATGTTCAGAATTTTTAACTTTCAAGTATAACATTCATACATTATCTATAGTACATGTTAAGTTATTATTATTAGTTTTATTGGTGTTTTTTATAATATATTGTAGGATAGTGGTAACAACTAAAAAAGTGGCTTGACATTTTGGGAGATGATGAACTTGAGCAGAAGCTCGTGACTTCAAGTTGATAATTGGTGGCAAATTGATGAAGATTGCTAAAATAACTGGATGATCATATTAGTTACATTTTATGTGCATTAAGAGCTCTGTGACCAAACGTATTCGGATTTTGTACTTTTTGAATTATTATCATGATTTGTTCGACACGTTAAATCGCATGCTATGATATTGAAGTAGTTTTCTTTATCTTCTAAAAACTTTCAATATATCAGGGTGTTTTTATTGTTTTTTAGTAGTTTTACTTAACTTTATACTCTTAATTATGTCCAATGAAAATTCAATTGCGGATAACCGATACCCGCGGGTAAACTCGAAAAATCGATGGATAATACTAATCGGGTATCCATCGGGTATTGAGGCGGAAACGGGTTTGGATATTATAAACGGGTGCGGGTGCTGGTATGAGTTCACTAAAACCCGACCCAAACCCGACCCAAACCCGACCCGTTTCCATCCCTAGTTTGAAGTCATCAAAGATTTTGTAATTCAGTGGCTGATTATTCCTTATGACTCTCATAGTCGCAATCTTTGAGGACTTTCTTACCTTGTAATTAAACTCTGTGATGGGTAGTGGATCATCCCCAAAGCTGATGTAGTAGATGTATTCATCCCTCATCTTGTTTAAGTGCTGGATTCTATGGGCCTTAATCTCATCCAACTCTTGTTCATGTGCCTTTAGTTGTTCAAGAGTCAGCCTTTTAAGCATCTTCTTTGATTTTTTCTTTGAGCTTTTAAGTCAGCTAGCCTCTTGACTTCCTGAAGCTGAAGCTTTGCTTCTTTAAGAGTCATTGCTCCCTCCTCAACTGCCCTAAAGTTCTAAAGGTTTGACAGACTGGGAGCTGATCCTCCTTCCTTTATGAATGACAACAAATGTTTTAGTTCATCATCATCAGAGGTTTGGGCTATGCCCTTTCCTTTATGATTTCTTTAAGGAGGGATTGGAGTATACTAAGAGGCACTAGAGCTGAACAAGTTTGCAAAGAGTTGTTCAAATGGAATGTTGTCAACTGTGATAGGCTTTATAGAGTTCAGGGGGACTAGAGAAGGGATGGTGGGAATTTCCATGACAACTTTGGGTATTTTACTTGGTGGTTCTTTAGTAGTTGAGTGAACCACCAAGGCTGATGAATTCTGACCATCTGATGCATCAGCAGTTTGCGGCTCCTCTTGAGCTAGCACAGGGACTTTTATTGTCTGAGTGTCATCAGTGGTAATGTTGTCAGGTTGTGATTAATCATTCTCCCCTTAAGCAGTAGCACTGTTAGGCGGTGCTATTTTATCCATAAGGTTCCCAACCCTAGACACCAACCTAACTAGTTAATTCATGTCTTCTAAGGTTTTATCTACCTTAGTATGAAGATACTTAACATTGACTACCAAAATGTCTTTGGGTACTTTAACAGAGGAATGAAGTATTTGTTCCATGTAATTAATCAGCTGCATCTGATGTATGGTACATTGCTTGAGTAGCCTAGTCACTTCTCCTATCTTGCTTCTGAGATTCTTTTAAACAGATTTGCTAACTGATTTGCGGATTGATTTACGAATTTTCATCTCAAGTATAACAAACCTTTTACTCTCCAGTTTTTTCAGAGCATTGAATTCCTTATACATGAGCTTAAGGACAGAAGTGGTAAGGTTGGCAGGCATCTCTCCCTTGATAGCAGTCCTGATTCTCATATTAAACCTAAAAAATGTTTCTCTGACTGCATTCGTGAGTGCCCGAGGAAGAATGTACTTGATAGCAAGAGTGAGAAGATTAGGTAGTTGTTGAGCTACAACATGAGAGATAAGGCTTGGAACAGAGCTGGCGACTGAGTTCATTTTATCAGCGAACTGATTAGGGATAGACTTGGTAAGATTATGAACCTGAGCTGCAAGGAAATCCATTTTTTGAGGAAGATTACCAAAGGGGTCTGACCTAGCTTCTTTTGTAATATGAATTTCCTTTACCTTTTCATTGCTCCCAATTCTTGAACATTTGTAATTTTGACTCGAGGGATGTTCTTATTTTCCCAAAGAGCTTTATTAATTAATGCTTAAACATCCCCTGGAGATGATACAGGATCTGATTGAGTGACAAACACAAAGGATACTTCTTTAGTAGTTGTAGCGGAAACAATTGTATGAGTATCCTCTTTATTGACCTTGGTGTGATATTCATCAACAACATGATCAGTAACCACTCCTTCAGCTATGAATAATTCCCTATCTGAGGCATCCTCTTCATCATCATCCCCATATATGGAAATAATCTCGTCATCAGGCATAAACTCCACATTAGAGTCAGACTTTTCCATAACTTGATCAAAAAGCAGTGGCTCCCATGAATGTGTCATCATCATTCACTTGCTCTTTTATTTCTTGATCCAAATCAACCTTTCCCAATGATTAAATGCTAGAGTGAATAGCCAAAAGGTCCTTCAAACTCTCATCAACTAAAGTTTCATGTTCCTGCATAAGATGGTTAGTTAAAGATGTGAATTTGTAATGTAGGTAAAGGTCGCTGGTATGCCTCTCCAAGAAGACCGAGGGTGATAATTCAGTCCCCTCAAAGGTTAAAACCTTTGGGACTCTTTTGTTTTGTGATTCAGTAACCCTAGAGGCTGAGTGAAGTTCATGCACTCTTAGGGTCTAACTTTCATGCGCATGATGTTGTAAGTCCTTGCAACGTCTAAAGTATTCAGGGTCAACAAGCGTATCACTCCTTAGTGCAGACTCAGGGTGTACAGATGATATGGGATATGAATGTGCTGACACTAACTCTCTATTAATATTGTTACCTTTTCAATAGAAGCAGTTGAAGGCTGGTTTGCTACATCCTCTGCCGACTTGGAGGCTTCTAGACTAATGGTGATGTCAACGGTGGCCACTGGTTCCTCAACAATGCTGAGCCCAACAACTGGCTTCTTTTGTTTGGAATGCCTGACATATGTTGAAGTAGGTTTAGAGGAAGATGGGTTTTTCTTTTTCTTGGATTTCTTGTCAGTTGGTGCTTTGGGCTGAGTAGCATACTGCACAGTGGTACTGGACAAGGACTTATCAGTGATGCTATCAGTATTCATTTCCCTGAAGGAAAGGAGCAAAGTCTTTTCAGGCTCAGTAGATGAAAGTTTTTCCACTTTAAGCATATGAGAGATCAAAGTGACCTCTAATGCAGATGGGGTTTTGTTGAAAGTAGCAATTGTAACGTGGTGGGTTTTAAAAGTAGTCAGCTTGTCATTTTTGTAGGCCTCTCCCAGCAAATGTTTAATGATGAGAGAAAGAAACCTCGTATAAAAAACATTCGGTTATCTGCCCTTCTTGCATTAACAAGCGTAGCAACAACGTCAGAGAAGAGAATGTTCCTTATGTCAACATTCAAACCCTAGATCAAGTTGTATGATATCACCTACTGATTGATATTCAACTAATCATGCAATCCCTGCATACCTCCCAAGCATTTGACAATGTGCAGCATCAGGATCCTCCATATCAGTGAGAAATATCTTATTCTCAGCAGAGATGAGTTAATGAGATTAGTGGATGTAAGATGTGGATTTTTCTCATCAACAAGTTCTAGAGTTTCCAAACCAGACCTCACAGTATACTTTAGAGGTAAAGCTTCGTAATTCTCACTATATTTTATCCTGGTGATAGTTGAAAAGTCACTAAGGTCAAAAGATAATGGTTTTTCAGAACAGGAGAGTATGAAGGTAATTGTGTTTGTAGATCCATCTACCTCAGTAAAATACTAGAATTGCCTTAGGTATTTGATGACATCAAATAACGTCTATTTTATAGCATCATTTTTCCTAGCTATATTGCTCATTTTACCTTATTTATGCATGAATTGTTACTTAATTGGTTATATTTGTTATTTGTAGTAAATATGAAGCAATTGGTGAAGTTTAACTAAAAGGCACGCATTTTGGAGCTTAAACAAGGAAATTATGAAGACTAATGATCTGACATCTATACGCCGTATCCATCAAAGAAGATACGGCGTATCTGTGCTTTGACTTCACAAGCAACCACGAAGATTTAAAGACTAATACGCCGTATCCAGAAGACCTTATATGCCGTATCAAAGATCAAGTAATGGAATATTCTAGAATATTATAATCGTGGTCCCCACTCTAAGAAAACTCTAATACGTCGTATTAAAGCCTTTTAATATGGCGTATCGACTGAATTCCAAAGGCTATAAATACTGAACCCTAAACACAAATTTTAGTGTGCAAAAATATACCAAATACTGAGAAGAAGGCATCAACCACCAGGTTCGACTTTTAGAAGAAAAGAGAAGCCAAGAAGGTCTCGCAACGCCCTTCAATCCATATGAAAACCCTTGTACATTCTTATACTCTAAATACGTGTTTGGTTTTTGGTATCATTCATTAACTTGGTTAGGTTACTGTAATCATTCGTCTATGACATTTGTATTCGTTACAATGGTTTAGGTATTGGCCGTGTTTATGATAATTTAACGTTTGGTTTATGTTTATTGGTTCTCGCAATATAGTATATATAAAATACTAGGCAAATCCAAACCCTTCACCCTTGACCAAGGTAAAAAAGTCAAGACCTACCTAGAAATAAAATATATAAGAGAATCAATGATAAAAAGATTC
>BQNB010056889.1:0-38464 GCA_026074375.1 Tanacetum coccineum
TTCTCTATTAAACCACACACATACACAAACACTCCCTCCTCCTCTTTTTTCTACCACTTCTCTTTTCTATCTTTTTCTCTCTAATAATATGGCTCTATTTCTTTTCCATTTTACCAAGCCTCCGGATCATTGTTCTAAGGGTGAATCTATATTAACACTGCTGAAGAAGGATAGAATTTAAAAGGTCAAGAGATGATAAGAGTGTTTGGATACATCCTCTATGAATTGAAGAAGCTAAAGAAACATGAAGTCAAACAAGTTCAACATTCATGTTTAAGGGAGGATTGTTAGGATTTATGTTTTAGTAAGTTAGTACCGACAGTACAAATAGTTAGTACTGTTAGTTATAGTTAGTACCGACAGTACAAAATGTAAGTACTGATCGATTAGTTAGTACCGTTAGTTAGAAAATAGTTAGTACCGTTTATGAGATGAACATGAGATATCTTAGGAAAAGATAAGTATGCGTTTTGTAAGCCTGTTCTGTTAGGGTTTATCCTTAGTTTATAAAAGGATCCCCTTGGGCATAGTTAGATATACGTCCTCAAGATATCTCATAGCAATATTCTATCTCAAATAGTTAGTAATCTGTAAAGTGTTCAAAGCAGATTAATAGAAGTTATTATTTAGTCTTACATTGTTTTTCTTAGTACTTGTGTTGAGATTCCGCATCAACATATAGTATTCATAATTAGTGTTTCTATATAGTCAGTTGTATTTATACAGTTTGACTATCATCCATTATAGGCTGCAAAGATCTATTCATTTAGGGACTCGCATTGATCAATGGTGTTTTCTTCTTTAGAATTCGAGAGGAAGGATATTCCGTGGAGATTCTTAAGTTTTTGAAGAGAGCTGGGTCCCTCATGTTCAACACTTACTACCTTTGCTTGTTCAGATTTTTCCATCCTAGAACGGAGTTCATCGGTTAATTGCTCGATCTGGGTTTCTAAGTTTTTAAGTGAGGCGTTTTGGTTCCTAGTGTTAATCTTGGCATTCTCTTGAAGCTTTTTAATCCACACCTCCATTTCAGTACTTCTCCGAGCAGATTTCTCTTGATGCTTAGCCAATAGTTGTTCTAAGCTTTGTCTCCTTTCACCATATGGTGGATGGTTATCAGTCTTAGTATAGTATCCAGGTGGTCCTACACGAAACTTTCCCCCATTATTCTCGTTAAAAGGCGTTGTTGGTCTAAATTCTCCATATCTGACCTCTTCAACTAGTTTTACTTCCTCGTTGAGGGGACAATCCTTGTCGAGGTGAGGTCCTTCGCAAATTTGGCATCCAACCTGGATTGCATGAACACTTTCCTTTAGCTTTTTCATGTCTCGTCCCAGGTTATCCAACTTATTTACCAAAGCAGCTAATTTATCCTTGCTACTACTGCTTTCTATATTCCTGCTTATTGTTTCGTCGTCCCATTTTTGAGAATGCTCAGCCATGGTCTGAATTGCTGTGAGAGCTTGGGCCAGTCTCATCCTGGAGATTGGTCCTTGCGAATCAAGTAGTTGTCTGTTCATAGTGCTCAAACCCATATAAAAGATATTTACCTTTTGATGATTGTTGATGTCATGAGTAGGGCACTTGTATAACAGGTCATTATATCGTTCCCAGGCCCGGTACAACGATTCGTCTCCTTCTTGATTGAAGTTGTGAATATCTTCAAGTTGCTTTGCGGTCATGGAATATGGGCAATACCTTTAGATTAAGGCCTTTTTGAGAAGATTCCATGTATTGATAGTTCCTGGGGAGAGTTTGTCCACCCATCTTTTTGCGGATCCAGTAAGAGTAAAGGGAAAAAATCAAAGCATGAGTGCATCTTTAGAGACTCCGGGAATATTGAATAAGCCAACGATGCTGAGGACCCGATCAATGTGATCGTGAGCATCCTCGTCTTTGTTTCCAGAGAAAGTGTCTTCCCGCAATTCGCGCATGAATTGACTCTTGATTTCGAAATTGACATAGCCTCCGATTTCGGGTTTAACCACGCACGGTGCCTGGTTTTCTCGTGACAATGCTAAGTATTATTCCATGGTGAGAGTATCGACGTATACTCCGGCCATAGTTCCTGCAGATATAGAGTTAAGGGAAAGAAGAGAAATAATGAAATAATCAAATTAATTCTAATTTTTAGTTCCCCGGCAACGACGCCAAAAACTTGATGCGTATTTTATTTTAAAATATATTTTTACCAAATTTTAAATTTATGAAACTCAATCTACCTAACAACGCACTAACGGGCAGAGAACCCGATCGTGGGTAGTATAGAATGGTAAATCCGAGGTCATCCCAAGAGCTAAGTTGTAATTAGTTTTAATTTGAAATGTCACGTTTTGAAAATGGTTTTTGAGTAGATTTGAAATAAATAACAATAAAATAAATAATTAAAAGTAAAAGAGTTGGAGATATCAAGAGAGAAAACTTGCTAACCTAGTTACTTAATTACTATTGTTATGAAAACGCATTCCTGTGCAATGTTAAACTATGGTTTCATTAGCGGTTTCTAAGGTCGATAGACTTGAATGTGCATATTTAGTCTATCCTATAATTCCTGCGATTCCGAATCAATCCCAAATCATCTGGGAGGTAGGTTATCCAGGTTGCAGTGATTAATCCCAACTATTCCCAAAACATATCTGATAATCTATAAAGATTATTAACCCTTTCTGAAAGAGTTCCTGTGCTTTTTAAGTATATTAAGTGATAAGTGCGGACTCTTTCCAACAACTCTCTCTCTCTCTCTCTCTAATAATAACACTACCACCTTCTTCTTCAAGGAAAAATCAACACCACCACCGGGTTCACCACTCTTTTCCGACCATAACCCCACAAACCCGGCACCCCTTAGAACCGCCACGCGCCGCCAAGAGCAAGCAGTGGTTTTATCCATTGTTTTTATTTTCCAGTGACTTTCTGACCGGTTGGACCACCACCTCCGGCGAGTGGAGGCCCCCCTCACTTTTCCGAGCAAGATCCAGGTAGCCCCGCTACCACAACCACCGCTAGCCACCGGCTGCCGTCGTCTTTGCCGCCGACGACTACCACTAATCATCGGAAAATTACTTTTTCGGCAGCTGAGTGTTTTCCTTACTATTTTCTATTTTATTGCTTCTATCAATTTATATATTTCAGCTTGTTTTTTGCTTCTATAGTTTTGTGCCTGCTAGAGTGTTTTTATAGCTTTTTCCCTATTTTGCTTTTGCCTTTGCCTTCTTCCCGAGCTAGGTTAGCATAGATTTATCTCATAGCAATGGTTACTTGAGGTCATGTCCTAGGGTAGGGGCGGGCGGGTATAGAGGGACTAGGAGAGATAGCAGACTAGCAAGCTCCCGTAAGATTAGGGTAGGTAGTTGGAATGTAGGAACCTTGACTGGGAAATTTTTAGAGCTAGTAGATGCATTAAAAAGGAAGAAAGTGGACATTGCGTGCTTCCAAGAGACTAAATGGAAGGGGTCGCGTAATAAAGAGGGAAACCAGTACAAGTTATGGTACTCGGGTTCAACGATGGCTCGTAATGGAGTAGGAGTCGTCCTAGCACTGAACCTTAAGGACAAGGTTGTTAAGGTGAGTAGGATTAGCGATAGGATTATGATGGTTAGATTAGTGATTGAAGAGGAAACAATTAGTGTTATTAGCGCATACGCACCACAAGTGGGACTTGGAGAGGCGGAAAAGAAGAGCTTTTGGGACTCTTTTAACGACCTTGTCCGAGAGTGTTCAATGTCCCAGCAATAACTAATCATAGCAGGTGATCTAAACGGCCATATAGGAGCGGAAGCTGATGGAGTCTCGAGCGTGCACGGAGGCTTCGGGTATGGAGTTAGGAACGAAGAGGGCCATACGTTTCTGGAGTTCGCTGTGACACATGACTTAGTGGTCGTAAACTCTTTCTTCAAGAAGAGGAATGCCCATCTTATTACCTATCATAGTGGGGACCACGACACTCAAATCGATTACATGTTGGTCCACAGAGGAGACCTTAGGGTATGTAAATATTGCAAGGTCTTTCCAGGTGAGGTATGCTTTTCCCAACATAGATTGTTGGCGTTGGATATCAACATAAAGAGACGACCCTGCTCGACGAAGATGGCGGTTATACCAAGAATCTTGTGGAAAAACCTTCATGGAGAAGCGGCGGAGGCTTTTAGAACTAGAGTAACAGAGGGAGTTACCCCTGAGTTGGGAGGTAGAACAACTACGGACGCAGAGCAGATGTGGAACAGACTGGCAAACACCATTAGAGAGGTGGCCAAGGAAACCCTAAGAGTGGTTGCAGGGGCTTCGAGAACTCATATTGGCCAAAGGGAGTCATGGTGGTTTTCTGAAGAGGTCCATAACAAAGTTAAGGCGAAACAAACTCGGTTCAGAGAGCTTATATCGATGCAAGGTAACGAAGCAGACAGAAGCGCAACCGAGGAGAGGTATAAAGAAGCAAAAAGAGAAGCGAAAAAGGCGGTTGCCAGAGCGAAAGATAAAGCGTATGAAGACCTATATAAGAGATTGGACTCCAAAGAGGGAGAAAACGACATTTACAGGATAGCTAAAGCCAAAAAGAGAAGAAAATTAGATTTAGGAAGCGTGAGATTTATGAAAGACGAGGATGGAAGAAGCATTGTCAACGAAGACGCAATTAAGAGAAGATGGAAGGAGTATTTCTCCGCACTCTTCTACGGACAAAGGCGTGGCCAAACCAAAGATGTGGATAGTATAGGTGCAATCCCATAAAACAATTGCTACTGCTCGAGGATCAGACACGCAGAAGTTAAGGAGGCACTACGAAAGATGGGTAGAAACAAGGTTGTGGGTCCAGATGAGATCCCCATTGAAGCATGGAGGTGCCTTGGAGGCGAGGGGGTAAGGTGGCTAACAATCATCTTTAACAAGACTTTATCAAGAGCTAAAATGCCCGAGGAGTGGAGACTCAGCGAGGTAATCCCCATCTACAAGAACAAGGGGGACGCACAAACATGTAGCAACTACAAGGGAATTAAACTACTTAGCCACACCATGAAACTCTAGGAGAGAGTTATTAAGAGAAGGGTGCGACGAGAGACCGAGGTGGCAGAAAACCAATTTGGTTTTATGCCGGGACGATCTTCGATGGAAGCTATTCACATTATTAGAACCCATATGGAGAAGTATAGAGAAAGACAAAAGGACTTGCATTTGGCATTTCTAGACCTAGAGAAGGCATATTACAGCGTTCTACGGCAGTTGATTTGGAAGACTCTAAGAGATAAAGGAACCCCAATGAAATACATTAAAGTTATTCAGGATATGTACGAAGGGGCGAGGATTTGTGTACGGACGCCAACCGGAAACTCAGAGTATTTCCTGGTGGATGTTGAGCTACACCAAGGCTCAGCTATTAGCCCGTACCTCTTTGCCTTGATTCTCGATGAGCTGTCGAGGGGGATACAAGAGAGCATTCCCTGGTGCTTGATATTCGCGGATGATATTGTGCTAGTGTCGGACACACCAGATGGGTTGAATAGAAGATTGGAGCAGTGGAGGGAGATGCTAGAAAACAAGGGACTACGGGTCAGCAGAAAGAAGACTAAATACATGCGATGCGACTTCAATAGGAATGAGAACGACCAGAACGAGGAAGCGGTAATCCGATTTGGCAAACATATCTTAGAACCGAAGGAATCTTTTAGATATCTTGGATCTGTGATTCACAAATCCGGCAGGATAGAGGATGATGTAACACACCGTATTCAAGCAGGATGGCTGAAGTGGAGAGCTGCCACGGGAATCCTATGTGACAAGAACGTCCCTCTAAAGCTGAAAGGAAAATTCTATAGGGTAGCGATTCGAGCAGCTATGTTGTACGGGTCAAAGTGTTGGCCGTTAACGAAGGTCCAAGCGAATATGATGGAGGTCGCAGAAATGAGGATGTTAAGGTGGACTTGTGGTAAGACCATACTAGACATGATCCAAAATGGAGCCTTTAGAATAAATCTCCAAGTTGCGACTATCGTCAACAAGATGAGAGAAGGACGATTGAGATGGTTTGGACATGTCAAGAGGAGACTACAATCAACACCTATTAGAAGGGTGGAG
Organism: Tanacetum coccineum; assembly: GCA_026074375.1. Classification (NCBI taxonomy): domain Eukaryota; kingdom Viridiplantae; phylum Streptophyta; class Magnoliopsida; order Asterales; family Asteraceae; genus Tanacetum; species Tanacetum coccineum. The sequence continues at coordinate 6,067 of BQNB010056889.1, forward strand.
ACTATTGTCGTCGATGGCGTGAGAAGAAGGGGTAGACCAAAGCTCAGGTGGGAGGACACACTGAAGACCGACCTAAAGGAGCTGCTGTTGTCTGAGGACACGACCTCTGATAGGAACTCGTAGAGAACTAGGATTAGGGTAGACGAGGTGGATGCATAGGTGTAGCATTGCTTTCCCCATCTCTTAGCCTTTTTTTTGCGCGTAGGCCCTTTTTCCCTTCTAGGAGTTTCTTGCTTATAGGTAGCCTTTCCTCGTTCCCTGCTGTTTGGTTTATGTCGTTACCTTAGCTTTTTTTTCTTCTTTTGTGTGCCTTTTTTTCCCTTTGTGTTTGGTATGCTATTTTGTTTTTATCTGCTAGCTTTTCCTTATCTGCTTATATGTGTCTAGTTGGTTTTTTTATGTTCTTTTGTTCTTTATGTGCCTGTAGGGTCTTTATGTTAGGTTTAGCTTTTCTCCATTTATTTATTTATTTATTTTTTATTTTTTTGGTTAGCTTTTATGTTGTTCCATTTGCGTTTTTTGTATCCGCTTGCCTTGCCCTATCTCCGCCTATGTGCCTTATGTGTTTTTTGCATTTATGTATCTGCTTGCCATGCCCTAGCTTCGCCTTTGTGCCTCGTGTGTTTTTGCATTTATGTGCCTTTTGTGCTTTTATGCTTGTATGCCCCTTTGATCATGTGTCGGTGTGTGCCTATGTCTGCCTATGTGTTTCTTATCTCTATGTTGGTATGCTTGTTTTGTTTATGCCCTTTTTTCTGTCTCCTCTCATGTGGTCTTTTTGGGTTCATGCTCTCTTGCCGGAGGTCTTTTTGGAAGCAGTCCCTCTATCTTTAGGTAGGGGAGTGACTGTCTACATCCCACCTCCCCCATACCTCGCTCTTGCGGGATTGGGTACAGTTGTTGTTGTTGTTGTAAGTGATAAGTGCGGTGACCGGTTAGTTCCTACACCAGGTAAGGAGTTAGTGATCCTCCCTAGTACCCATTGGATCCCATATTGATTAGATAATCTAATTATGGGGCAAGCTAGGTCTAAACCACCCGTACTATCAAAACCCAAGGTTACACGATAGTCAAGAAATATCTAATGAAACCATAATCTAACAGGAAACAATCAAAACAAAAGTAACTACATAACAAGGCCAGCACTTTAAGTGCTTAGCCGCTCATGGTAACAGAAACATAGTACGAGATAGAAGAAATTATAGATTAAAAACTCATAATTCTACATTATTCGTATTTGAACGATTAAATACAAAAAGTAAGTAAAATGTGATCTCCCTTAGACTCCAGGTGGAATTCTTTGAAGGTTGGAAGCCTTTGTCGCCTCTCCAATTGGCTGTGGAGGAAGTGATGTCAGAATAGCTTGAATGAGGCCTCTATTTATAGGTATCGAACCTGTTACGGCGCAACCAATAAAGGTGTTATGATGTAACCATCATACACGGCATTCCATATTTAAGCAGTTGTTACGGCGTAACCAGATATGGTGTTACGCTGTAACCTTAAAATAATTTCCATATGTACGTGATCTTCATTCCATATTTGTGGATCTTCATGGTTACGGCGTAACTGGATATGGTGTTACGCCGTAACTCTAACTTTGACAAGATTTCCTTCCAAATATATGGTTACGGCATAACTAGATATAGTCTTACGCCGTAACGTTGTCCTTGATCTTAGTACTTGCTTAATATATGTTACGGTGTAACAATTTTTTAGTGTTACGCCGTAACATTCTTCAGAATTTACACTTTAAGTCCTTTTTTCTCTGTTTCTTGTCACTTTCTTGCATTTCACCTAAAAAATACAAAATGATAGAAAATATCTCGTTTTCGAGTGTTAGTGAAATATTTGCAGGTAATATATGGGGTATTTTGACACTAAAAATTATTAAATATTTGATGTTATCAAATGATATATAAACATACCGCATACATTCATTCTCCATATAATGAGATCGGTCGTAATTACAACCCATTGACGCACAAACTTCAAGAAATAAATTTATAAAACTTTTATGCTAGAAAACATCAAAGCTGAACACCTCATGAAAAGGGGATAAAAAGTCACTCAGCTCTCCACTAGTCTAAGTATTTCATTTTCGGGGTGATCGCTCAATTGCACAGTCATGGCATGTATTCTATCATAAGCTTGAAAACTACACAAATCTGCACCAGTTAGAATTAGGGTCTAAATAATTCTCAAATGCAACAAGGGTAATATGGTTTTAAAGGGTGATAAAGGGTTTAGGATAGACATGGGATACACATTTAATGGTTAATAAAAAACAAAACAAATAGTCAAAAATAATCTAAAGTTGTCATAGCTAGCTACTGTCCATCCATGGGTCTAAGAGTTTAAGTCCGAAAATCTAATCTTTAATAATAGGCTACTAGCTCCATTCTTCATGAGTATTAAGATGACTTGGTGTAATAATGGGTCTAAGAGTTTACGTTCGAAAATCTAATCTTTAATAATGGGCTACTAGCTCCATTCTTCATGAGTATTAAGATGACTTGGTGTAATAATTGTAACATTTTATATTTCCAGGTCATTTACGACGTCATATATTTCACTAATTATTTTTTTGCTCGTACGCGTTTACCTTTAATTTTAATAGTTAAGTTAAATCGCGTAAGCTATAAATTATCAATTAGCGTAAACGGACACCAAACGAATTAAAGTTTTCGTCAAGCAAGCAATATATTATTTTTACGAAAGTAATAATCAACTTTTTATATTTTATTTTATTGGTTACGTAAAATAATTACGTTTCGCAATTAAATACATTTAGGCATACCCGGAATCATCAAAACTTTTCTACGCTTCAACAAATACCTATGTTTATATCTAATGCTTAAAGTTTTATAAAACTTTACCTACATTCATCACTTAAGCCGAACCTTACACGAAACAAATAGACAAATACATACACTTTACAAAGTTATGCATTATGTTTTAATAAAACTACAACTTATACATTATCAATATATACATTACTTTTCCATTGCAAAAAGACCTAACTCAACATCTACCTTGATCATAGGATAACTCATACTTTAGGGAACCAAGAAAACACAATTCCTAAAACCATGATGATCCTTTCTTTTGAGACAAATACTATAAGACTTCCAATGTTATATCAAAGTGATCTTGACTATTCTTTTGGGATATATAAGGCTTTAGCTAGCATATTACACACACACTTCTCACTTTCAAGGTGTAAAACACAAAAACTCTTCCTCCCTCCTCCTCCTTTAGCTCACGGCAACACCAAGAACAACATACAAATCCATACAAAATTTATTTAATACATTTACATACATTCCTACAACATATCTAAGATGACTTTAGTGTTAAAGGTGTTTTAAGGTTTACAAGGGTTAATCAAGCATGAAGAAAGATTAGGGTTTAGAACATGTTTCTCATTATCATACGTCACTCTAAGGTTATCTAAAACCATTTATGTCTTTACATTTATCATTTTAAGTGTATATAAGTTCTATGTAGTGAAATCACCATTAGTTACTTTAACTATGTAATGGCTTTTTACGTGTGATTATGATTTCATGAGATGTAAAGGAATTGTGATCTTGATAATCTTAGTGGCAAAAATATGGACAAATTCTACTATAATAATATTATGAGACTTTATAATATAGAAAGTTATAAAGGACTTGTGGGGTAATTTATGAAGTAAAAAAGTATATTAAAAACAAAGTACTGATAAATAAACCACAAAAGATATATAGGGGCTGTTTTGGTTCGTGTATGGTAACAGCCCTATGATGTTTTAAAAAGATATTATGTCCAAGACGATCCAAAATGATAAGAAACTGAAAAACCTATTTTAATAACAAAAAAGATACTACGATTTCACGTTTAACAGTTCAATTATATACATTATAAAACTATTTTATAAAAGTTACTATTCATCACAGAAACTTATATTTTTTAAAACATCATAAATCGATAATAACTTTTAAATATTAAAAGAACGTGCCTCGAAAGGAATCCTAAATAACGGAGTTAATACAGAATAAGTTACGACATTTACGAATTTACGATAACTAAATCTATCAAAAAATAATATATAATTTATGAACATAAAATCACTATTCATCAGAAAAACACAAATATTGAAAATGTTATATTATTGATAACATCGTCTTAATACGAAAGCTGGACATAAGAACGTAAGAAACGGACTTAAAACGAGAAAGTTACGCCGCTTTTACTAAAGTAATATTTATAAACGTTTTTACTGTTATAATATGTATTTCACTAAAACGATTAGGTGGTGATGTAGCTATATAGAATTATATGTGGTATTAGTTAATCAAAGTACTATATTACTAGGGAGTTTCATAATGAGGCCTCTTCGGGGTGGCGTATCGACGAGTTGTTGGATTTACTATTTAAAGTGTCCTAGCTCCTCATACGTCCACTACATATCTCTTAATTATGATACCCGAACGATAGTATATACTATACTACCTATAAATAATCAAAGTGTTTATTACTTACTACGACCTATATGGGATTAGTTTCTTCGATTCCTTCGTGACGCATTTTTCTATTTGTGAATATTGTTGATTACCATTCACTCGAGTGAGATTCATAGCCCCCTTTTTACTACTGATATGTTTTACAAAATATACGGGGGTGAATTAACATTGCTTGTTTGTACTATTATACACAAGTGTTTTTCAAAGTGATTTTCAAAGTTTTACAAAGTGTATGCGTATCTAGATTACTACCTTAATATTATTGCAAATTTACCTATGGCCGTGAAGTCCCTATTTATCATGAATAGTTAATTGCTATTGTAGTAAGCGCGAGTGTTTGGATAGATCTATCGGACTGACAATCCCCACCTTTCTTGAGGGGGGGGTTGTGGGGGTCACTAGTTGATCAAGGTCATTTAACAGTGAGAGGTGTTTTAGGTTGTTTGCAATCATCAATTAATCCGTTGGGTCACAAATCTATTTTAAGGCTTCAGTGTCATGAGCTTAGTGCAATAATAAACTTTTTGGACTACTGATGGTGTTTTTGAGAGTCTACATTTACTTTCGATCTTGTGGTCCACCTTTTTACCGATAAACCTAGATTTCACACAACCTTTGTGTTGACATTTAGTGTTAGCCTTAAAATATGGTAGTGACAAATCAGAATTAAATTAGTTTTCAATTAGGCAAGAACTACAGGATCTATAACAGTTAAGAATAGTATAGGTGACCCTTTCTTGACCTATATATACCCCCACCATACTTCCATTGGAGGGGGTGAGGATTCAATTTGTAAAAAAAGTGTGTTAGTTCTTGTTCCTCTCTAACACACACCTCTTCCATCTTTTTCCTTCACTCTAATAAAAAAATGCTAAACATTTGTTTCAATCCTCCACGACCTCGATTTTCTTGTGTAGCTATTAGAATTCTTATTATAACAATTTGGTATCAGAGCTAACGGGGTAGTATATGTATTCGAGTGTGTTGTGTTAGGGATTTCGAGTCTTATATAATCAAAGGGGTTCGATTTGGGTTTCTTGGCATATAAGCTTTAGTCTTGCTTGTTGTGCGTGCTAAGAAAAACGCAAGGACAACAAAATCGTGCTTCAAGGACCGAACTAGATCTCACTTCAAGGATCGATCGAGTAATTTTAGTTTGGCTCAAACAAGCGAACTCGAACTAGCGGACCGAACTAGCGGACCGAACGAGCGGACCGAACTAGCGTAATCGAACTAGCGGACCGAACTAGCGGACCGAAACTAATCGGAAGCGAACGGCCGGAATCCAACGATGCGGTGATCGAACTGAGCGAATCGAACGAGCGGAATCGAACGAGTGTTATGCTGAACTCGCATTTTTATTGGACCTGAACGTAAAAAAATTAGAAACTTTTGACGAAAATGGTTTCAGTAAAATCATCCATAAATTTTGATCCGTACGTCCGTTTAGGCCCGTACCTCCTCAAAATCGAAGAGAAAAGCGAGACGGAACACGGCTTAACAACCGTTATCTGGTTAAGGATTTTTTCAGGCAAAAACATCGTTTTCTATGATTTAATTGACATTTCAGTTTTATATTTTTTTGGAATTTTTCGTCACAGATTCCGAATCAAATCACTCACGGTTTTTTCTATTGATTTTTGTAAAATCCCGTTAAATCAAGTTATCGGTTTACATCATAGAATTGTAAAATCCCGTGAATGTTAATTGATTTCAACAACACAACAAACACGATACATAACACTAAAAATGATCCGAATAAGATTCACTAAATGACAAACGGCTAAAGATTCGGATTACGATGACAAGTGATCACGAAGTTGATTTGGTATACCTTATTTGAGCTTGAAGTTGGGTCTCACGAAGGCGTCTACTTATTTCATCATCGAGACTTCCTTCTATTTTTCTAACCCTTTTCTCAAACCGCAATTCCAGTATCGATTGATGACTTGCTTGAACAGTACAACGGTTATGATTGAGACTTGAATAAACTAGTTACCACAGTCAGGGTTGTTGGTATGTCAGACCTGGTTAACTTCACTAAAGGATTACATTGTAGTACTCATTGTCAATCCAGGAAGACGATGTGTGGATAATTTCAATAGTGTGTATGTACTTCTTATACTTTTTCTGGTTGGGTATAGAGTACTTATAGATTTAATCTGCACCGATCTTCAATCAACAACAGTGCAAGTTTAAAACAAATTTTCTGGATTTTAACTTCATTTCAAGTTTGGCATATCGGGTTTACTTCACCAAGTGATCACAACAATAGCCGACAGAATTCAAGGTTGGTAAAGTTAGCCAGAGAGTTTCAAGGTGAGATGTAATCAGCAATTCTCAAGGATTCCAATACAATGGTACTTCACAGTCTAAGTATAATTTTCAAAGTTCTTCACAGTCTATTTGGGGCCTAGTTTGTTCGGCGCTCAAGCCATTTGTATTATGAACCGGCCGCCAACACAAGCCCACAAGAAAAGTCCTTGCTTGTTACTATTTAAAAGCCTCTCCAAGTGAGGAGAGGGTGTGCTTCTCATTTTTTCCTTCATGAGCAGTAACCATTTCTATGTTTTTTACTTCTCTCATCAGTTCTATCTCTCTCTAAAATCTTTTTCTTATTTTGTGTTTGGTGATGAAATGATATCCTAACAAGTGGTATCAAGAGCCAGGTTGGTTATGTGATTGTGTGTGGTAACTTATTAGAGATTATTGTTTCGGCTTATTAATTTTTGTTGTTTGTTTTTTTCTATTCGAATTTTTTTTCTCCATTATATCTTTCATTATAATTTTTTGTTACAAGAACCATGTGGTATGAGAGCTTGTAGTTCGTTGGTTGTTTGTGCAAACGCAAAGGTCATAAAGAAGCAAAGAATCGAGCAACTAATTGTTTGAATCGAACGTTTTCTGGGTGAGCAACCGAAGGAGCCAAAATTCTATTTTGAGATCGATCGAGTGTATTTCTGCTTCAATCGAACGAGTAACCTTCCTTTGAGGATCGATCGAATAATGTTCCTTTGAGGATCGAACGAATAGTGTGTGTTTGATTCGATCGAGTTGTTTTATTTTGAAGGACCGAACGAGCGCACCATCAAAGGATCGAACTAGCCAACGATCGAACTAGCCAACGATCGAACTAGCCAACGATCGAACTAGCCAACGATCGAACTAGCCAATGATCGAACTAGACAATGATCGAACTAGTCAAGGATCGAACTAGCCAACGATCGATCTAGCCAAGGATCGAACTAGCCTAGCCAAGGATCGAACTAGCCTAGCCAAGGACCGAACTAGCCAAGGATCGAACTAGCGTAGGACCGAACTAGAGAAGGACCGAACTAGAGTAGGACCAAACTAGCTATGGACCGAACCAGCGTAGGACCGAACTAGCAGAGGACCGAACTAGTCAATTTTTTGGTTTTACGGTTTTTCTTGATTTAGTAAAATCCCGCGAAATACTCTTGTATTTTCTCGGTTTAGTCAAGATTTGTAAAATCCCGTGAAATAGTGTTCCACCACAACAACAAATCACTTTACCCACTAAAGATCCTTGTTTATCATTTCACATCACTTTTTGCTAATGTCACCAGCAAGCAACAATGCTTTTAGAGCACAACGAATTGCAAACACACATGATCTTTTGGCATTAATGGCAAACACTCAGACACCGTTTCACCTAGATCACTCATCACTCATTACCTACATACAACATCCGCAACCTAACAACAACTTTGTCTCACAACCTTTATTCAACACGAACCACCTGCAACATCCAATGCAAAATCCAGGAGATATCTCAAATCCCACAACTGCATTTAACATGGCTCTTGCACTCATGGCTAAGGCAATTACTCTAAACGAAGGCACCCAACATGTAACACCCAAAGAAGTGTTCATCCAAACCTAGCCAACATGCAGAGTTGCTCAACCATTATGAATATGGATCAAACAGACGAATGTTAATGGTTAAAGATAATGTTGAGAACCAGTTCAGAGCGAATGCAATGCAGAATGTCAGGAATCAGGTTATCCAGGATACGGTTCAAAGTCTGGGTATTCAGACCGTTGAAAATCAGAATGGGCTTAGTGTTGTTCCAGGGATTGCAAATTAGCTTTGGGAATGGGAATGTTGTAGCAGCACGGGCTGAAGGTAATAGTAATGGATTAGTTTATGAAAATCGATAAGAGTGTTACAACAACAGCGGAGAGGATCATAAAGCCAGCAACTTCACAGTAAATCCAATGAAATGGATGCTGCTTAACTTCGAAAAGATGCAGATTGCACAAAAAGAGAAGCAGGATATCAACTCACAATCTGAGAAATTTGATTTCATGGCTGCTGCAGGTGCTTGTGAGGAAACTGAGAGAGCAAATGCGAACTGCACTTTAAGAGAATAATTTGCAGCTAGCATCTACATCGGGTACTCAGACTGACAAAGCTCCCGTCTATGACTCAGACGGAACAGCTGAGGTACACACGCTATGATAACTGTTTCTATGATAATGAGATATTTTAATATGTTACTTAAGAGGAGCCGTATACTGAGCTACTCGAGCCCATTCCTGAACCACACCAAGTACAACAGAAGATAGTAAATGTTATTGTTCTTATATCTCGTAGTGGGAACATGAGGAGGGGAACATTAGATCAACATCCTGCATACTGTTGAGGAAAACACTTGCTTACTTTGAATCATTATGATAATAATTTGCACTTGAAGTTTGAAAAGGTCAACTCGCGTAAATCGGAAAAATGAAAGAAACAAATGCTTAGAATTGACCACTGATGCTTTCTATATATAAAAAAATCAAGAAATTTTGTTATGAAAATTGAGTCAAGAAAAATATGACAAACTTGAATAGATGTATCAAACTTCTGTTTTTAACAGAGAACAATGTCCTTACAAAAAACAATAAATGCCTCTTCATTAAAGTTTCCGGTAAACAAATAAACGTACTTTTGAATGAGGAAATTTCAATTTAAAGTAATCAGCTTTTCAACAGAAAAATCAATTTGTTTTCTTCACTTCCTGAAGAAAAGAAAATAGTTGAAGTCCTGATTTCAAAATACGCGAAGACGAGCTTTGATACAACAAAATTCAACTTGAGAATAAGATAAAGAATGAGATAATATTTGGTTAAACGGGTCCAATCGATTTAAACGATGCACATTGCTTTCACCAAAGCCAAGACTCGTGTTACACAACCGAACAGAAATGGCTTTGAGGGTTATCGGGGGGGGGGGGGGGGGGGGGGGGGGGGTATTTGTTTTTTTTTTTTTTAAAATCCTTTTTATCTTCAAGCAAGCTCAGCGAAAACAACAAAGTTTGTATACATGGCAAAGTTTTACTTGAACAGCATGATCCTCCTGTTGTGCATTATTCGGGAAAGAAGACACTGTAGCTTGCTCAAGAGAGTCGCCAAAAAATGAAACAACACGAACAAAGAAATAAAAACGTCAAACTATCCAAAGATTAATCTCTCTTTCGGGGATTTTTGTTTCTCAAAACGGCCAGTCACAAGAAGAGGTGTATCATTTGTAAAATACTTCCAAACGGCTCACTGTTTCAAAATCGATTTCACAACCAAATGAAGAATATTTGGCGATGACACTACTATAAAGTTTTCAACGAAAATTTCTAAATGAGGTAAAATGCACCATGTGACTCTTTAACGAGTTGTGCAAACATATAATGACTCTTAGATACACACAATTGGTCGTCCAGTGTTATTCAAGAGATTCACACAAAATTTAAAAGAAGAAATTTTTCCTATCATCAACCAAGTGGAACTAGACTTAAAATTCTGAAATACAATTTTTGAAAGAAGCAGCCAAATTTGTTTCAATAGGGGGACTTTAATCTCCTTGCAAAAAGCTGATGAATCGCTATGCATAACACAGAGACATCTGGAAATGGAAATTGAGCGTCTCTATGACAGTTGTCCAGTCAAGACATTATGGTCTATTGTGCAAAATCCATCGGTTATAGATTCATCAAATCTCCAAACTGAGCTTGACTCGTACAAAGAACGACTTGAAAATAGTATCATTAAAAAGGAGAATGAAATATGCTAAACTTTGAATGATTGATACAAAAAAGTGTGAAGAAAGCATATATGACAAAATTTCGTACGATAAGCTTATAATGACATGCAACAAAAGATCGAACGTTGCAAGCTCAGGTTGGGTAGACCAAAAGGGTAAAAGTATAGGATACCCCCATGTGTATCAAACCCTTGATCATGTCTCAGAAACTTGAAAATGAGAATGTAAAGTTAGAGTTTCAGGTTCCGGAATTATGAAAAGGAATTGGCTCACCTTAAGAACCACATACAAAAACCTGTTTGAATCTAGTCCTCTTGACACGAGCCAAACCTAATCAAAATTGACTCTTTGCAATACAAATTACAAGATACGATATATGAAAATGCTAAGTTAGAGAGCTCATTTTGTTTTGAAAGGTTTCTGATCAAAAGGACAACCAACAAATGTACGAGTGCGAATAACTAAGTTTTTGCAAAGGCAAATCAATCTTGAAAACCACCTTCTTCTTCTAGACCCAAACTGTATGTTGTAACTCCTCTACCTAACTCTACGGCTTTTCCCAAGGTTGGTGAGACGAATGCTTTGTCAAAACCAGTCACTTCAAACTCGGTTCCTTCCTCTCGAAATCAACTGTTGTTAACAAATGGCAAGGGTGATTGCTCCAGGAATCGTTTAGGACCATCCTCTTTAATGCTACTAGTGTATGCGACAACTTTTGTGCTAAACAAACGATGTAAAAACAAGCCGTTATGACAAACCAAGTCTATTGTTTCACAACCTCATTTCATCCCTGAGAACGAATGTAAAATTCCAAAACAAATTGTTTCTCTCCTAAAGACATAGAATCGCTACTAGAACCAGAAGACCAAAGCCTTGGAACAATTCTAAGAGTGATAAGGTCCCTTTTAAGTCTAATAGTGGTTGCCTCTCGAATAAGTTAGAGAAAATAGAAGAAAACCATAGGAGTTTACAGTCTTCTCACTATCCGAACCGTACGTCATCTGAATGTAATAACATTAAGCTTGCTATTCGAAATGAAAAATCTGAGGTTATTTGTGCTACATGTAAGCAATGTCTAATTACCGCTAATCATGATGATTGTGTGCTTCAGTATGTGAATGGCATGAAATCTAGAAAAAAACCAAAGTGCTAATGTTTCAAAAAGTGCAAATCAAAGGAAACATAGAGGCTCAGTTCTTGGAAACCAAAGAATGTAGGGTCCAAAAAGAATTTAGCTTCACCTAAGCCTAGTAAACTTAGATCTTGCCTTAGGTGGTCACCAACTGGAAGATTTTTTGACCTTAAAGGAAAAATAATCACGTCTAGTGAATCTGAGAGTCAATCTGACTGCTCTAAAGGTGATAATGCATGTACTTCTAACCCTCAGGAACCGATCCGAAAACGGTTTCCAAGTTCAACTTTCTCTATGACAGGTTGTCAAAATTGGTTTGATACTCTGCTAATTCCACTGCTTTCTGAGTATAAATCAAAGTACAAAGCAACTTATATGTAGACAATTGAATTGACACTTGATAGCTTAATCACAATGGTTTGTCCTTAAATAAAAGTAAAATGTAACGCGTCGTGCGTTTATCCTTAACAGACGAAAAGAGAAATCCTTCTTCGGTTTCTTGAGCTACTATTCGAAACATTCTATGTTTATTAGCTCAAGTCAATGGCTTTTAATCAAATGTCATCATTGCGTCAACCCGTATCTTCAAAGAAAAAGGAAGTGTAGCTTCAGTGCGCTTTTTACCTTAGTAAAAAAGAATATAAGAATCTACTTGTTCACTTCAGTAGATATGATAGACATGACGTCGATGGTAGATGTTGGAAAGTCTATTTGGTCATTTTGTTCGACGAATATTTCAAATGAAGAAAATCAAGTTGTTACAAAGTCTTCCGCTGTTACTACTGCTGATGCATCCGATAAATGTCAACAACAACAAGATTCAACTTCATCTACTTCAACTCTAGCAACAACTATCTTTGCTGATGGAAACTTCGACTTGTAAATATTTTTGATCTTTCTCTTTATTTTGATTTATAAAACCAAGAAAAACAAAATATAAAAAATAAAAACCTATAAAAACAACAATATAAAATCAAAAAAAAATCAAAAATACAAAAAGAATCTTTTACCGACATGTCCTCTCGGACAATCGATAACATTTGCGCACCTAGAAATGTTTGATTAATATTAACACAAGGTGAATAAATGAAGTTTCAGCGAGAGTTTCAAATGCTTTCAAACCTGTCCTTTCATTTTTTCTCTACGACATTCTAAGTAAATGTCAGACTTAGACTCGGTTTCCAAGAGAGGAAAATGGGTCATTTATGTAAATATATATCCTAAACAACTGGAAGCTCATATCTTCTCGTTCTTTAGCAAAGTCAAATAAACATTCAAAGTTTTGATTGCTCCAAGAGAAGTTTTTTAAGGAAAATTATGGTAAATCAGATATATCTCACATAATTTTCCTGTTGGAGCAAAATTTATTCAAGATATTCTCAAAAAAGAAAATTTCAAATCCTTCAAAAATTGATGGTGCTCAACAAAACTCCCCACTCCAAGTTTTCAGTTCTATTCTATAATGAGGTGGATATAATACTATTGCTTCATTCTGCATGCACTCCTGTTCTCTCATACTTTAGTTTTAGGCTCATGGAACTTCCGGATAGGAAGGTCAGGAAGTTCACCATCCTCTTGGTCACTATCCTCATAATCAGTGATATCATCACACCTATTTGGAACTTCATGTTCCATCTTTCTTATGTTTTCCACCTCTATTTTGAACAAGTCATCCAAGATTTCGTCCTTATCCAAAGGTGGTTTAGGTGTGTGTTGCGATTGATTGAAAAACTGGGATGTGAAACCCTGAGTGGGAACCTGTATTTCACTTTTCATAGTTGACATTGCTAATTCATATCTCGCATATTCTTTTAAGGTCGTATTTTCAATGTCAACTTCACTATGACTATTATGATGAACGAAATTGAATGTGGCACAAGGCTGAGGAGTTTGAAAACATGGGAGTAAAGGAGCAGACTACAATACTCTTCATCCTCCTCGTCAGAGTCGGGATATACCAAAATTTTATTCCTCACGGGAGCAACACTATTCTAAGAGGTGCAACTCCTTTCTAAATCCTTATGCCTTCCATAGTACATCAAATATTCATTTAGGGCTCCATTCTAAACTAAAAATACTAGAAATCTTGAAACCTCAAATCAAAAACCTAACTATAGCTCCCTGGCAGCGACGACAAAAAACTTGATGCGTATTTTCTTTTAAATAAATCAGGTTTTAAATTTATAAACTGCCAACCACCTAAGATCTATATACACACTAACCTGCAGTGTATCCTGTCACGTGCAGTATACTTGGGATAAGTCCGAGGTCGACCCAAAGGGCTATGTGTAAGGCTTGTAAGACGAGGCTATCTACTATTAACTAGAAAGCAATTTAAATTAACGCGTTTAGATTTGAGAATATGAAAACTTAATTGAAATTATCTAATAGGATCGAAGGGAAGAAAGATCAATCCTAATTACTTCTTAATTAACTTAATGATTCAATTAATTCTACTAGTTGGAAAAGCTAGGATCGAATGGTCATCTAATCCTCACTTAGCTTGCGGAATCCCGACTACACTGGTCATAGTAACCGGAATTTTGTCTCATTGGTCATGGTAAGCGAGCATCATATTTGGCATTCTTATGATCAAAATATTATAACCAAACAGATACCGAGAATTAACAAGAAATAAATGAATCATAATGATAATTAATAAGAAAAGCTTAGCCAAAAATTGTATTCATACAATCAATATCACTGTAATAAATGAAAGTAATGAAAACATGATAATCGAACCAAACTAGTATGATGATGATCGGGACCGGATACTCTCTTCTAGAATGGCTGGTGTCGTCCCCTCAGATGGAGGAAGAAGGGATGAGTATTTGGGCTGAATTCGGCCTTTATTTATAGGTTTTGACCTGGTTACGGCGTAACTGAGCGTTTGGTTACGTCGTAACCATGCTGATGTAGACTTCCCATTATGCAGGCTTAAAATTGGTTACGGCGTAACTGATGCGTTTGGTTACGCCGTAACCATGACGTGGCAGGTTTATGGCTTAACTGATGTGTTTGGTTATGGCGTAACGGATGTGGTTATGGCGTAACTGAAGCGTTTGGTTTGCCTGGAGCACAATTGTAGTTATTGCAAACTTGTGACTCGTCAGTTGTGATCCAGCTTTAACTTCAAAGGAGTTAGTATGAAGAAGTTGAGCACATTTCTGGAACATTTCTTCAACTTTTGGGCTTCGTTTCTTCACATAATTCTTTCACGAGCCCTTCATAATAACTCCAAATCATAAGTGAATAACTTCATATATATTTCTTTAGTAGAAGCATCCATTCTTCACTTCATTTCGTTACAATGCCTTGTTTATCCTGTAAATGTAAATATGAACGTTTTAAGTATCAAATCTATAATAAAGCAATATAAAACAAGGCAATAAACATGAGATTTTGATATGGAAAAGTATCAATGATTTGATGTTATCAAATATCCCCCCACTTGACTTCTGCTTTCCCTCAAGTAGACCTGTTAGAATAATTCATAAAAAGATTTCCCCAATTTAACTCGGAGTTTATAATTTACTTATGCTAGAAAACATCAAAGTCGAACACCTCACGGAAAGGGGATAAAAAACACTCAACTCTCATACTAGTCTAAGTGTTTCATTTTCGGGGTGATCACTCAATGCACAGTCATAGCATGTATTCTATCATAAGCTTGAAAAGTAAACAAATATCCACCAGCTAGAATTAGGGTCTAAACAGTCTCAAAGGCAACATGGGTGACAAGCAGGTTTAGCAAGGTGAATCATCCTGCAATCTTTACCCAAAAGCGTTACACCAACAAGGGCGACAAAATCACATATACACATCCATAACGATGGAATAGATATACATGATTGCAATCAAATCCCTCATTCGAGCAAAACTAATGGTTGGGATGTAGAATGATATAGGGTAGGATAAGACACGAGATACACAATAATTGTTGTTAAATAAAAACACGAAACAAATAGTCTAAAGTAATCTAAGGTTGTCATAACTAGCTACTGTCCATTCATAAGTCCTAGAGTCTAAGCCCCAAAATCTGATCTTTAATAATGGGTTACTAGCTCCATTCTTCACAATCATTAAGATGGCTTATAGTTGCACCATCTTTACAATTTTTTGCACATGGATGGCTTATAGTTGCACCATCATTTCTTTTGAATATAAAAATGCTACAGGAGTTTATATCTTTTTATTATTGCCCCTGCAGCTTTTGATAGAATACATACATCCCCTCACTTAAGATAAACTATATCAAAAGTGATGATAGAGGGGGGGGGGTCTTTATAGATCATTACTAATAGGTCTTCCACGAATGCATACAATTTTCGTACCCATTCCCCTGAACCATAGACTTAAGTAGCCAGAGATTTCAACACAAAGAAAATAAATACTACAGGGTAGGCTAAGGCGAAATGGTGTAACGAAACATATTGGGTTAAACAAGGATATGCTTAACAAGGTGATCTAGGGTAACAATAGGTTTTACACAGGGAGGTCAACAAGTCAGTGTGACAAGTCGATAAACACACATAGGACACACCCTCCCCCCAAAAATGCCTAGTGTGTTATCGACTTCAACACAAAGAAAATATAGACTACATGATTGGCTAAGGCGAAAGGGTGTAACGATACATAAAAGGGTTTAGACACGGATTGGCTTAACATGGTGATCTAGAGGTATCTTGCACTAACATTGGGTGCAAACAGGGGTTTTTTACGGGAGGTCGACAAGTCAGTGTAACAAGTCGATAAACACACACATATAGGCTAGTTGGATGAATTCTAATACGTTGCCTTTTTTAACTGTCTATTCTAACTAATCAATTAGGTCTCGAAATGATGTACAGGCCAAGTTCTAAAGTCTACAATACTACCGGCACACTCATATTTTTGGTGGATTTATGTATATTAGACGAAAACAAAATCATTAGGCTTAACCTCACCAATTGGAATAAAGGGTTATAGTGCGACTGGCAAAGATCATTCTAGTTTAGTAAGAAAAACATGTCAATTTTTTTTTTAATTGGCACAAATTTCAAAGAAAACTAGAATATCGAAGGCACATATAGGTCAAGTGGTAATTCTATTCCCATCCCCCCACTTAGTTTGTATAATGTCCCTATTGTACATTAAGGAAATGAAAAGTCAAAAATAAGAGTAGAATTAGAACGAAAGACTCCCCTAAGCATTGATCTGGATGATGAAGAGACAGCATGCTCTAAGCCATGCTCCAAGTTCGCTTCCATAAGCAACATCTACAACTCTAACCCATCATCTTCATCGGCATGGTATCCAACTAATCCAGATTTGAAATGTTTCCATGTATCCAGGTATAAACCAAGCACCACTCCATGTGCATCAACCTGTACTAGCTGCAAGAAAACTAATTCCAAAAGCATAAATTTGGCTAAAAGAAGGATACTAAAATATACAAAATAATAATACAAGAAATACAAACCTAACTCACTTTCGTAGGAATCACGGTTGCATTTAGCGTATGCAACAAGCCTTTTAAACCACTTGGTGGCCCAAGTGGACGAGTGAAGTCTCGTGAGGGTTTCCAGGGAACATACCCACAAAGTTCATTTATCAAATATACACGGTTTTGTAAAAATTTCAAACTTTTTAATGGTTTGCAGGAAGGGATTACGGCGTAACCATGGATTGGGTTACGCCGTAATCATGTGGTTGATTAAAGTTTTTTAGAAATTGATTAGATCCAGTTACGGCGTAACCATGGAGAGGATTACGCCGTAACTACATTCGTTACGGCATAACTGAATGGGTTATGCCTAAAACATAAACATTTTTACCACATGAATATAAGTCGAAGTGACCTCGAATTCCATTACAAAACTAAGTAAGAAACATACAAACCAACTAATATGCAGAAATAAAATAAAGCGTAAATTTAAAGATAGGCATGAGGTGCCTCCCACAAAGCACTTGTTTTTGTTCGAGTCACTAGCTTGACTCCACCCTTATTTACTAGGTAATAAGGTGTCCATCCCCCTACTTGCAATCAAGTGTGGGTGGTAGTGGCCACATATACCATAAGGGTGTAAGTATGCTACGGGATGGGCGTATGAGGTTAGAAATTTATAACTGTAGGGAATTTTAAATTCCCTCTTTACCTCATTACAAATGGATGATGGTATGGTGTGTAGCACGAAACTTGATTGATCATTGAACTCCATACAAACTAATAAGGGGTCTTTAGCAGAACTCTACTCTAATATTTCTTCAGTGTTTGAATGGTCAATGTTGTTATCTTCATCCATTTCAACGTCCTCCACCTGATCTTCCTCTAATTCCTGAGCAGTGTTGACATCTATGTTTTCTTCAACCTGTTCACAAACACTAGCAAATTCATTAGTAGCAGAGAAAATAGGAAGGACATGAAGTTTACCATCCTTATGGTCACTCTCCTCATAATTAGTGATATCCACTATTTTATCATCATACCTATGTGGAACTTTATGTTTCCTCTTTCTTAGGTTTTCGGCTCCTATTTTAAACAAGTCATCTAAGATTTCATCTAAAGTGGAATCCTCCTTATCCAAAGGTGGGTTAGGTGTGTGATGTGGTTGATTGAAAAATTGGGATGTGAATCCATGAGTGGTATTAATTGTTTCATTTTTCTTATTTGACATTGCTACTTCATATCTTGCATATTCCTCTAAGGTCATATTATCAATGTCAACTTCCTTGTTACTATTATGATGCACAGAATTGAATGTGGCACAAGGCTGAGGAGTTTGAAAACATGGGAGTAAAGGAGGTAGACTACAATACTCTTCATCCTCCTCATCAGAGTCAGGATATATCAATATTCTATTCCTCACAGGAGCAACACTCTTCCTAGTAGTGTAACTCATATGCCTGTCTTCGTACATCAAATTTTCATTTAAGGTCATCTTACTAATATCGGGTTCCATTTTAAACTAAAAATACTAGAAATCCTAAAACCTCAAATCAAAAACCTAAATATAGCTCCCTGGCAGCGACGCCAAAAACTTGATGCGTATTTTCTTTTAATAGATCAGGTTTTAAATTTATAAACTACGAACCACCTAAGATCTATATACACACTAACGAGTAGTGTACCCGGTCATGTGCAGTATACTTGGGATAAGTCCGAGGTCGACCCAAAGAGCTATGTGTAAGGCTTCTAAAACGAGGCTATCTACTATTAAACTAGAAAGCAATTTAAATTATCGTGTTTGGATTTGAGAACATGAAAAGTTTAATTGAGATAATCAAAGTACGATTAAAGGGAAGAAAGTTCAGTCCTAATTACTTCTTAATTAACTTAATGATTCAAATTATTCTACTAATTGGAAAAGCTAGGATCTAATGGTCATCAAATCCTTACTTATCTCGTGGAATCTTGACCAAACTAGTCATAGTACCCGGAATTTTATCCCACTGGTCATGGTAAGTGAGTATCATATTTGGCATTCTTATGATCAAAGCATTATAACCATATAGATACCAAGAATTAACAAGAAATAAATGAATCATAATGATAATTAATAAGAAAAGCTTAGCCGAAAATCATATTCATACAATCAATATCACTGTCAATTAATGAAAGTAATGAAAACATGATACTCGAACCAAACTAGTATGATGATGATGATCAAGACTGGATTCTCTCTTCTAGAACGGCTGATGAGTGCTGAAAATGACTTGGGGTGATGTCCCAGTCACCCTCTCAGATGGGAGGAAGAAGGGATCCGTATTTGGGTTGAATTCGACCTTTATTTATAGGTTTTGACCTCTTTACGATGTAATTGATTCATTTGGTTACGTTATTACCATGCTGATGTAGATTTCCCATTACGCAGGCTTAAAATAGGTTATGGCATAACGGATTTGTTTGGATACGCCGTAACCATGATGTGGTAGGTTTATGGCGTAACTCATTTGTTTGGTTACGCCGTAATAATGACGTGGCAGGTTTATGGCGTAACTGATGTGTTTGATTATGGCGTAATCCTGCAGCATAATTGTAGTTATTGCAAACTTGTGACTAATCATTTGTGATTCGGCTTTATCCTAAAACACGAAAGTTGTAGATATCGCTTTCCTCTTTCCATGGCTGCTTGAATCAACTTCAAAGGAGTTAGTATGAAAAAGTTATGGTCAAAATACTAGAGCATGTTTTCGAAATATTTCTTCAACTTTTCGGCTTTGTTTCTTCACATAATTCTTTCACGGGCCTTTCATAATAACTCAAAATCATAAGTTATTAACTTCATAAGTGTTTCCTTAGTAGAAGCATCCATTTTCACTTCATTTTGTTCAAATGCTCATGTTTTTCCTGAAACGGCATAATAAGTAATTATCATTTTCAGGTATTTATACAATAATTACAAGAATTTCAATAGGGATTCTAACACTAAAAAGTATCAAATATTTGATGTTATTAATAATACCTGGACCTGCTGGTATTCTTTAAGCGGCGAATCTTTATAAAACAACAAAGATTAGGTATGGTGGTGATAAGGTGTAATCTTATACAATTTTTCGAGGTCATTTAACCCCCAAAATCATGCAAAAATGCTCAAATATTATACTTAATCATTTCTTTTTGTTATTTTAGCATTTAGGAGGCACTTGGAGGAAAAACACGTAACTGGATAAAAACACAACTTTTTAAGCTAGCGACTTCCATCCTGACGCCTTCACCAAAAATTCCCAGAAAGTTGATTTTTGAATAAAAAGTGTGACTTCTCAGTAGGTGAAGACGGCATTAGAATTATTCCTTGATGCCGTCAGGATCATATGGTGACAGCGTCACCACGACTTGCGACGACGTCACAATATCCGACTTAAAGAAACCCTTGGAAGATTTGACGGGCTGACGGCTTCACAAAGCCCTAGCGACGCCGTTAAGACCCAATTCCTATATATACAAACCTTATTTTTTCATAATTTCGTGTGGAAACTTGGGAGAACTTTTGTAGCAACTACGATAGCCGAATTCTAGGGTTTTCAAACCCTTTTGTACTCATTGTTACTTCATGTTTAATTGAAGTGAAGTTCCTTTACCCATTTAATCATTCAATATGTCTATGTGTTGTTTGATTATTTGTTCTTCGCTTTTAATTAACATGCTTCGCTAAATTATATTAGTGTTTTCGTTTGATTGCATGAAACCTAGTTTGTAATCTCTATTATATTGCTTCTTCTTAGTGATGTGCACATTAGGCTCTAGAAAACTAGCTATTTGATCTTTGTATCATAGCGAATACGTCTAAGGAAACGTGGTTAGGTTAGAGGATACCTTGTATTAGATCTTCATATCTAGATCACCTTTGGGTGTATTACAAATTAAGTATTTAGTAAGCGTGAATTTACTATTAGGAGGGAGCGTGTCTGACAGGTAACGCCCGATTAGGTTGTCACGTAGAATGCGGACTTGACTAACCCGCTACTGAATTAGGGGAACACTTACATATTACACTAACGAGGGTGACAAGCAATAGAATTAGAGAGAGCAACTAGGGAGTAGTGCATGATTAGATGAGCACGTTATTTAACCATATGAGTTTTCCACACATATACTCTTCTGCATAATTAGATTAGATTTAAGAGTAGTTAGTAGTTTAATCAACCCCTCTTCAAAACCTGAGATCTTACTTGCTTTCAAAAAAATATGAAAATACAAAAACAATCTTCTCTTAATCTTTAGACCCTAGTATCGTACAATTCGAGCCTACCCAAACTATTCCCTAGAGAACGATAATAACCCCCCAAGTCTTGCCTATACTACACTACAACGGTTAGGTACCATGCCTAGGAGGGTTGTAAAACTTTTGCGTTTACAACTATCCGCATCAAGTTTTTGGCGCCGCTGTCGGGGAGTAGTCTAGGTTTCGGATTCTATCTAGCTTAGGTCTACTCACTAAATTCCTATCAAGTGAGATTTTTGTTTTTCTTTTTAGTTTACCTTCCTTGTATCTTTTCTTTGTGCCTTTTATTTGTAACTCTTTCATTTACCATCATGATGAATAAAAAACCACCAACCACACCCTTTCAAAACCCACCATGAAATACACCCTTTTCGTTTCAAAGATATACCTTGATGTTCCAACAACATCAAGATGAATCTCTCTATGATGCATGGACTCGTTACAAAGACTTAATCCGAAAAGTGCTGCATAATGGCCTCAGCTTATGGTCCCAAATTCAAATCTTTTTTGATCATATCGATAACTATACCCAAAAGGGCATTGACTATGTAGCAGGCGGGGACCTTATGGAATTAAGTGTTAAAGAAGCATGGGAGACCATTAAGGATTGTGTCCAATGCGATAAATAGTAGAAAAACCTAACAAACACTATTTCTGATCAAACAAAAGCAAATTTGAAGGCTCAATTAGTTAGGAATGAGATGGTTAGAGTTAAGATACCTAGGTGTATGTCACGGTTAGGTTCTACCAATGCATATGATGAGCCTATAGGTAGTCTAGGTATGATGGATAATGAGGTAGGAAATACAAGCCCACACAGTACCTCACAAATCCTACCATCATTTGAGGAATACACACCGCCCGTGACTTACCCAAAAAAATTTAAAATGACTATAGGAATCTCAATAGAGGTAGAACCTTTAGACCAACCACGACTAGAGGATTTAGACTTGAATACTTATAGTCATGACCTTTCTCTTAGTTTTAGGGAAATTCCGAGAGTTGATGAACCAGAGCCTTAACCCTTACCTAATTTTCCATCCTTAGATATAAATCTAGGAGATAAAAGAGGAACCAACCCACACATCAACCCATATAGTTCGGGTAGTTTTAGGATGAAGGCAGTAGAACTCTTGTCCATTCATACACCACCTTCACCCCACGTGGCATACTTCTATTGAAATGGTGTGTATCGCTACTATCACCCGCACTTAATGCTAAGTGTAGGGGAAAACTCTTTTTAAGCGTCCAATAAGCATAGAGTCAGGATCGTGGCTCGAACAAAAACAAGTGCTTATTGGGAGGTAACCCAAACTTTTTTATTTACTTGCTTTATTTATCTTGTGATTTTAATTTTTAGGTTGTTTGCATGCTAGTTTTTTATTATGACTCGTTGCACGATTGGGTTGATATGTAATCTTATATAATATAAGATTCAGTCCTCATTATTTATTGAGGAGTATTAAAAATTCAACACTCTATATATTTACTTATAGAATTTTAAAAAATAACCAATCGTTGTGACACTCAAACGCTCTAAGCCTACGGGTTATATAAACACCTAAAAAAATAAAACTCAACACATACTTACTACATACACCCAAAACAGACACGTTATCTTCTCTCCTCAAATAAACCATCTTCTCATCCTCAGCTGCCACCATCTCATCATTCGCCGCCATAATCTTTCGGAACCACTGCGTTTGGTGGTTTTGGTTATATGTCCGCCGCCACAATCTACTGGAACTACTGCATTTGGTAGTTTTGGTTATATGTGGTATTGGTGGTAGATCTGGTGGTTTTGGTTGTAGATCGGGTGGTTTCGGGTTGGTGTTTAGGTTGTTGCGTTGACTAAGATTATTGTTGGTGGTTTGTTTGCGGTTTTAATAGTAGCGGCTTTGTGTAGTTTTTGGTTGTCTAGATTTTACGAGATCTGATATTGTGTGTTATGTTGTTTTGATGTATAAAAGTAATGGTATATATGTGTTTGTCTATTCTTCAAAAGCATTTGAATGTGATTTGGCTATGATGATTTTGTTACTAATTCATAGGCGATAGAAAAAATGACTACTCAAAAGCCAAAATGTGAAGTAAAAGTTAAAACAAAAGGGAGTTAGAAATTGCTTTCAATGTGATTTAAAAGTTTAAAAAAAGAAGAGAGCAAAAGTAAGACAACTTTGATTAGAAAAATCATGTCTTCTATTGCTTTCAATGCTGAATAACAACTCAAAGAATTTTGTTTGTTTTTATTTTTTGAAAGTTTTTAACACTACATTTCCACATGTTTCAAGTTATTCAAAAAGGCCTAAAACATTGACTCGGATATACACAACCCAAATGTGTATAGTTAAATCAAAACGAGTGAATCTTAAAAATGTAGTATGAATATGAAAGCTTTCAAGGCTACATTCTTACATGGAAACAACATTAATATGTATTAAATTGAATTAATAACGAAAACATATCAAGGTATTAAGAAGCAAGCGATATAATTCTTGATTAGAACATTATTTAATCCATTAAATTCAGTCCTCGTCATTTATTAAGTAGTTCTTTTGATTTTCTTAACCAACTTCATAATAATATCAAACATTTAAAAGAGTCTCTTCACTTTTAGTTATTTAATTTTTTAAGTTACATATATAAATAACACATGTTTCAACACCCAGGTACATCTCAAACAATCAAAGTCATACACACATTCTTATTCTTGCACATTTTTTCTCTCAAACTCTAACCATCACTTCCTTCTTTTGTGGATAATTGATTTTGTTTGTATAATTTATTTGTGTGCTTCACTTTGTTAGTTTATTGTAAACATGTGATGGATATGGTTAGTCTAATGATTGAATTATTTTTGTGGTGTTGTAGATGTTTAGTAGTGAAGATGACAAAGATTTAACCCGAGAGATTAAGCTTTGAAGACTGACGAATGATGATCAACATCGAAATGAAGATCCATGCCTAGTAAAACTATTAGTAGAAGATATGCAAATATGAAGTTTCAATCATTAAATACTTGATGATTTGTTGTTTTTTAGAAATCTTGGACATTTCTTTTTGCAATACATATACCTTTGTCTTCATAAAATTTCAATATGTTAAATTAATCTCAACATTTTTTGTTGAGCATGTTTGTGAGCAGCGCACATGTATCAACTTATATGTTGCTTCATACAAGTAAAAGTTCAATTTTTCCAAAAAATAAGCTCGGTGCAACGCATGAGTATGAACGCCTCGTTATGCTTTATTTTGCTTTTGACTTTGTCTCATTAGTAATTAAAGGTACTTTGCATTAAATAAGTGCAGGGAGATCATATGTGGTTATTATGAACCTAAATTAATTGTGTGATGATTTATGATTAATTTATATGCATGCTTTGTTTGCTTTTGTTTGTTTGTGTCAAATAGTTATGGATATGTTTTGTGAATTTCTACAAGAAATTTGGACATAAAAAGATAGGATTTTTCCAAAAAACTAAAACGTAATTCCTATAAGGTGACCCGGACAACGTCATGATTAATGCTTGACGGCGTCAGGCCTGCAGAAAAGAAAAAAAATCATGTTTTTTGAATTTTTAAAAACATATTTTTTTGTATAATTTCTTGATTTTTAAAATCCAAATTTTCCTGTATGATATTCAAAATTCGTGTCACAAGTATTCTCTCTTTTATTTTAGTCTGTTTCTAAATCTGGAATTACATCTTGTTATGATCTATCTTGGTTCGAGTTTACGCTAGGTATAGTTGTTTTTGTCTTTGATTTTCAGGTCATATTTAGATAAGGAGAGTCCGGAAGCTATTAGGATTTTCACTTGGACGATCCTTAGATGAAGATTTAGCCGGTTTATCTTGTTTCTTCTCCGATATTGAGCAAACTAGGGAAGTATTAGTTTCTCTCGCCTATTATTTATTTTTCCTTTTTTCTAGTTTTCGGGTACTTTTAGAACATCGATGACAATGTTCAACTTAAGTGTAGGGGGTAATGAAAGCCTTGTAAACTATCTTTTCATTTGCATTTGCTTTGTCTTTAAAATGATGTGTAATATACCGAAATATAGTTTATGACATTAATTTTGACCCAAATTAAGTTTTTTATAGCATATATCAGTGAAACTGTAGTATTAGAAGCTTCTCATGGGTAGGAGTTATATGACTAGCACAAAAACCCTACCACTCAAACATTCCACCCCCAAAATGTGAGGTTCGCCCCTAGATCTTTAGAAATAAAAGCATTCATCTAAAATGCTTATGAGAGTATACTGGTAGTATTATAGATTCTAGAACTTGCTTTAGCGATGCATCCCGAGACTGCTAGTGAGATCGCATTCGTGTGATTAAGATTTGTTAAGTGATAAGAGGCATTAGGATAACCCTTGTTTTTAGCCTACGTTTGTAATAGTTATGATGATCTCATTGGTCATATAACTACCCCCACACCCTTGCTTCACACTCATTTTTAGTGCAAGATACCCCTAGTACACCCCTCTGAGCCTATCTTTTTCGCGATTCTTGTAATTTTCTAGTGGATTCTGGATTATTAATGAAGAGCATTATTTACACCCTACTAAGAGTTACACCCAATCGCCTTAGCCTTCCTTGTATGTATCTTTAGTATATTATTGTTATCACAATTGTGTAACCCTACTTAATTGTTTGCTTGATTACATGGTTACTAAGTCAAGTCATTCTTAGTGTACATAGTGTTGGGATGATTGGGAATCATGGTAGTTTTTATTATATGGAGAAATAGGGAAGAAAGTCAAATATATTACCCCATATGTGCTTAATATACTCCATGCTTGTTGATCCTTCTAAATTCGAGTCATTAGTAGTTTATTATTGAGTATTAAAAACTCAAGTGTAGGGGTGTCATTATAAACCTCGTGTCATGTATATTATTTATTTTCAAGCAGATGGCAGGGCAAAAGTGTATATAAAAAAGAGAAAAAAAGGAAAAAAATAGAAAAAAGCAAAAAAATATGTTAGGATATACAGACTGCCATCTTGCTATTTTTTATGTCAAGAAAGAGTCAAGAAAAGAAAAGAAAGAGTTTGATGTATAGTTGTGTACGATTAGAAGTGTTTTTGTCGAGTTTAGGATTAGCAATGCCTTTTACATGTGATCTTGTGAATAATTAGCTTGCCACCAGTAAAAATTCCCCCCATTATCCCTAACCGTGTTTTCTTTACCCTACACCTAGCGTTACAACCCATTAAAAGCCCTCTTTGATAGTAATTCCTAGGTGCTTACGCCAAAGCGGTGGAGGTTTTGATCCTTTATCAAGCTTATGGTAATCTATTAACTATGACAAGTAGTGAGTGTTTATTTTTATGTTTCCTATATTGTTATAATTCATTATTACACCAAGTGAAAGAGAGAATCTAAACACTTATATGAGGTGCTAGTATATAATTTTTGTGTTTTTAATTACAAGGTTGATCCGGTTGTGCCATAAACTATCTTTACTTAGTAGGTTAAATGCCCTCGACTTTGCTATTTACTGGGTAGAAAAGCTCATTTGCTTGAGAACAAGCAAATCCCAAGTTTAGGGGTATTTGATGAGGTGTTATTTTATACAATTTCTCGAGGTCATTTAACCCTCAAAATCATGCAAAAATGCCAAAATATTATAATTAATCGTTTCTTTTTGTTATTTTAGCATTTGGGAGGCACTTGGAGGAAAAACACGTGACTTGGGCTCGATTAGAGAAGAAACTAGACAAAACATAACTTTTCAAGCTGACAACTTCCATCCTGACGCCTTCACCAAAAGTGCCCAAAAAGTTGATTTTTGAATAAAATGTGTGACTCCTCAGTAGGTAGAGACGACGTCAGAATTATTCCTTGACGTTGTCAGGATCATATGGCAACAACGTCACCATGACTTACGACGGCGTTACAATAGCCAACTTAAAGAAACCCTTGGAAGATTCGATGGGCTGACGGTGTCACAAAGCCCTAGCGACGCCATCAGGACCTAATTTCTATATATATAAACCTTATTTTTTCATAATTTTGTGTGGAAACTTAGGAGAACTTTTGTAGCAGCTACCATAGCCGAATTTTAGGGTTTTCTAACCCTTTTGTATTCATTATTACTCCATGTTCATATGAAGTGAAGTTCCTTTACCCATATAAACATTCAATATGTCTATGTGTTGTTTGATTATTTGTTCTTCGCTTTCGATTAACATGCTTGGCTAAATTAAATTAGTGTTTGCTTATGAATGCATGAAACCTAGTTTATAATCTCTATTATATTTCTTCTTGTTGGTGGTGCGCATGTTAGGCTCTAAAAAACTAGCTATTTGATCTTCATATCATAGCAAAGACGTCTAGGGTACCGTGGTTTGGTTAGAGGATGCAGGTGATTAGATCTTTATATCTAGATCACCTTTGGGTGGATTCTGAATTAAGTATTTAGTGCACGTGCATTTACTATTGGAAGGGAGCATGTCTCACATGTAACGTTCGACTAGGTTGCCAGTTATAATGCGAACATGACCAACTCGCTGCTGAATTAGGGGAATACTTACACATTACACTAACGAGAGTGACGGGCAATAGAATTAAAGAGATAAACTAGGGAGTAGTGCATGATTAGGTGAGCACGCTTGTTTAACCATAGTTTTCCACACATTTACTCTTCTGCATAATTAGATTAGATTTAGGAGTAATGAGTAGTTTAATCAACCCCACTTCAAAACCTGAGATTTTACTTTCTTTTAAAAAATATAAAAATACAAAAACAATCTTCCCTCAATCTTTAGACCCTAGTAACATCGATTCGAGCCTACCCAAACTATTCCCCTAGAGAACGATAATAACCATCGAGTCTTGCCTATACTACACTACCACGATTAGGTACTCTGCCTAGGAGGGTTGTAAAACTTTTATGTTTACAACTATCCACATCAAAATGCCGACACAAAAGTACGTTAGGAAAATAATTGAGGATGCGAGTGAGGATGATCATTTTACGCTTGGCCCATGGCTTAGCATTGTTCAGTATCTAGCTACTGAAGGGGGTATCATTGGAAGTCCCAATTAACATGTCTATTTGAAAAGTAATACGTAAAGCATGCAAATAATACAAAGATTAGCTTTTCAATCGTGTAATGCTTTATTTATTATGAATCAAAGTATTACAAAGTGCAATGGATTACACTTGTTGAATGACAATGTATAATTACCCTTTGAACAAGTAAACTTGAAGATTATCAAGTTTACAAGTGAATTCGTGTAGACTCGCTGATTTAACCAACAGACTAATTGTGAGTTCGACAAAGTAGTAAATGCAAATAATAAGTTTACAACAAAAGCAATGGCATTTACTACAACAAACATTCCTTGTTTATTGTGATACGAGGTTGTACTTCAAGTAGGGTAGAGGACATGTCAAGCATCTAGTAGAGATGTTAGATGTATCATTTCATCACCAAAAACATAAAATAAGAGAAAATATTTTAGAGAGAGAAAGAACTAGAGAGAGAGACAAAGAGAGAAAATAAAGATGGTTACTTGCACTAGAAAGAAATGAGAAGCAACACCCTCTCCACACTTGGAGAGGGATTTAAATAGTTACAAGAGCGGACAAGCCTTGTGGGCTTTTCTTTGGGCCGAACCTATTACACGTGGGCTTTAAGCCCAACACTAAGGCCCAATTAGCTTAGAGAAATTCCTGTAAAACTACGTTTTCCTATACAAGGCTCAGAAATAATAATTACCATCACTTTTACTAAAAACACGGCTAACAATCTCCCCCTAAGGGGTGGTCATTCAATTGTGGATCCTTCTTGTGACGTCTTGAGTCTTGGAGCCTTGTATTCTTGGGAATTCTTTTGAAGTTCCTTTTGCATGCTTGTGATCTTGGATCTTGATCTTTAACTTGATATTCTTTGACAAAATACTAATATCGTGGTCTTTGGCCTTGATTTGTCTTGACTACTGAGATCTCTGAATCTTTATCCTTGAATCTTTATGCCGCCTTGCGATCTTGTGTCTCCACCCTCATGCTCAAGGTCTTGAAAGCTTGCTAACAATCTCCCTCAACATTTTCTTTAACATGATTACTTGTACCACATCATGGTAGGAGTAGTACTTGATCCACTTGTGAGATATATCTTTGTTATTGTCTGACAATCTTATCAAAAATGTTCTTTTGAGGGAGTGCTTGTACATCAGAGATTGCGGAAGACTTTGATAGTTTTAGCTTTCATCATGTATATATCATTGTCGATTGAGCATGAGGTCTTGAATCTTGACTCCGCTAGAATGAGGTTGTAACGCCGTCACTTATACCTGAAAATTGATGTTAGTGATAAACAGCAGATATAGACGAATATGGCTTTGTCATTCGTCTTGAGTTCGGTTACATTAACCTCCGGTTCCGTGAGGACCGTTTTACAGTATAAATACTGTACCTGTGATCAGGTAGGTTCAATTTAGAAGAACCTCCTTGACATGGTTTCCAGCTCAAAGTATTATATCCTCTAACGCGATTGCATTAGATTCACCGTACTTGCTTGTTCTCATTACTGGAACATCTCAAAGCAGACAGCATGGTAAGAGTGAATCAGATAGTTACTATCTTTCTGATTGAGTCGTCAATTCATATACTAGACCAAAATCGATATCCAGTTGACACAAGCTTGATTCATTTAGAATCTCGCAAGTCACCTACCAAGAGCTTGTTTGATGTTGGCTCAAGAAGGATTTCCATCGTCACTGTGAATACTAAAGAGTATCACTCTGATGTTCTGGCAATTATCACAAGGATAATGCGTAGGACTTACTGATACCAAATGTTGTATAATGATGTTCAACATTTTGTATATTGGAATTTGTGTCCTAGTGATATTTTTGATGGATCTCGTTGGCTTTAGACTCTATAAGTGTACATTTGTTATTTGGTAATCGGAGGCTGGAGGGGACTGCCACCTTTTCAATATCAACGATCTCGGAATGAGAAAGCCGATAGAAACATGTTGATCTCCGTGAGAAATGAAATAGAAATATTTTAAGAGATTCTGAGTCGCTAGGGAGGGTTGTGCATTGCATCAATGGGTCCATGATGTCAGTCTTCAATATCAGAATCATCTTTGTGATTACCGATAGATTATGTATTGACTCGGTTTCTGCCTAAGGTTGTGTGGAGGGCTTCTTTCTTTTCACCCTTTATCCTTACAATTCATTTTCATTCTTCAACCCCTTCAGTGCTTACTGAGACTTCATGACTAGTACCTTGTTGGGTTTGTTCCAGCACTAGCTCCATCTCATTCGGCACTCTTCCCTCATTCTCACTTTGCTCCTTTTTTCAATCATACCTAGGACTTCTACTCTATCTAATGGAGTGTTCTTGGGTAGATCCCTCCGGTTCTGACTAGATCATGGAACAAATATACCTAACCTTAACCGCCTTATAACTCCTTTAGATACAACAGTTGGTCAGTCTTCGAGGTATTGCCATGAAGATCCATAAAACCATTTGATAAAAAACTAATCAACGTATCTGAGAAATCATTTGAGACACATTGAGTGTTTCCAGAGTTACCAAAAAGCTCCCCCTACACATATGCACCATATTATGAAAGAGTTTTTCACATGCGAGGTTTGGGAACACACTTATAGATTGAAGATCGTATCCGTTATTAATCTGTATTGATCACATTTTAATCACTATTCTCCCCCTTAAAAATTGCATATGTGTTTACAATTTTTGACAATTAGTGAATTAAAAACAAGTTAATATCCAGAATTCACATGAGCCTCTAAGTCTTGGGAGAACAGTAGTGCATGTAGAATGAATCATATTATTATACTCCCCCTCAATTATAGAATAAAGTGAAAACTTGGAGTGGGAGTTTGTTGAGCACACAATTTTGAAAGAATTTGAAATTTTCTTTTTGAAAATATTTTGAAAATAGTGCTCAACGTGAAAATAAGTGAATATATCTTATTTACCATTATTTTCCTTAGTACTTCTCTTGAGCATTCAAAACTTTGAAAGTTTATATGACTTTGCTCAAGACCGAGAAGATATGAACTTCCCGTTGTTTAGGATAAATGTACGTAAATGAACATTTTTCTTTCTTTGGAGATCGAGTCCTAAGCTGACATTTACCTAGAAGTCGTAGAGAAAAATGTGAAAATACATGTTTTAAAAGCTTTTGAAACTCTCACTCGAACTTCATTTATTCACCTGTGTTAATATTAATCAACATTTCTAGGTGCGCAAATGTTATCGATTGTCGAGAGACATGTCGGAGATGATTCTTTTTGTATTTTTGAAATTTTTTGATTTTGTATTTTGTTTTTATTGGTTTTATATTTATTATTATTATTTTTTATATTTTGTTTTTCTTGGTTTTATAAATCAAAATAAAGAGAAAGATCAAAAATATTTACAAGTCGAAGTTTCCATCAGCAGTGATAGTTGTTGCTAGAGTTAAAGTAGATGAAGTTGAATCTTGTTGTTGTTGACGTTTATCGAATGCATCAGCAGTAGTAACATCGGAAGACTTTGAAACAACTTGATTTTCTCCATTTGATAATTCGTCGAACAAATGACCGAATAGACTTTCCAACTCTACCATCGACGTCATGACTATCATATCTACTGAAGTGAAAAACAAGAAGATTTCTCTTCTTTTTATGGTAAAGCGCACTGAAGCGTACACTTCCCTTTTCTTTGAAGAACGGGTTGCAATCTGACATTTGATTACAAGCCATTGACTTGAGCTAACAAACTTTGAATGTTTGATACTAGCTCAAGACCAAAAAGATTTCTCTTTTCGTTGTTAAGGATAAATGCACTGAACCGTACATTTTCCTTTTCGGGAGGTCTTGGTTGATCAAAATAAACTAGATGGATCATTGTGTAGTTTTAGTGAGAGAAAGTAGAGAGAGGGGATGAACACTAAAAGATGGAATATTAGATTGAAAGGAAAATAGAAAAAGAACAAACGAACATCCACCCCCTCATGGAGAGCCATGAGGGGTATTTAT
>BQNB010056890.1:0-35705 GCA_026074375.1 Tanacetum coccineum
AAAATCATAAAATATAAAAAAGTAAAAAATATTTTTCTTTTCTTTTTAGTATAGCTATCATATAAAAAACACAAAAAATCAAAAATATAAAAATTGTCCTAAAAAAATACACAAAGTTGGTAAAAGAACACCAACATATAATACTCTCAATCGAGGTATTATCATAAATAAGTTTCAGTGAACTTGAAAAGTTCCCAAATCGAACCAAAGATTCAAAAACTTGTCATTTGTGTCACTTACGAGATACGGCTCACCTTAAGAAGAAATTTTTAAGAGCTATCGTGAAGTAAGTTGATTATTTGGTTTTAAGTTGTCTTTCGTGTATCCGTTTACAATAGATTGTTAAAAAAAATTCAAAAATCAAAAAAAAAAAATTAGTGTAATTTTTGTTTACTTTTTAATTTCTTTATTTTTAGTGCATGCGCACTCGATCTCAAGCTCGTAATCGAAATCGTCGACAACAACAATTAACAACGGTTATTGTTGAGGAACCCGAGTTTCCAATGGCCGACAATCGTACCATGGCTCAAATGCTACAAGCTCCCATCGAGGGATACGAAGATGCAATAGTTGTTCCACCGATAAATGCAAACAATTTTGAGCTTAAACAACCTTTGATTAATCTTGTGCAAAGTAATAAGTTCACGGGTAGACAAGACCCTCACAATCACCTTCGATTTTTCAACAAGGTCACTTCAACGTTTAGACATCCCGAAGTTCCGAACACTTCGATTAAGCTTTTGCTTTTTCCTTTTTCTCTAGACGGTGAAGCCCGAGATTGGTTAGACAAGGAACCTCCTAGATCAATTCTCACATGGGACGACCTTGTTTCAAAATTCATAAATCAATTCTTCCCACCTTCAAAAACCACTTACTATCGGAATGAGATCATTACTTTTTACCAAAAACCGAATGAAACCTTCAATGAAGCATGGGAACGTTTTAAAGGACTCCTTCGTCAATGTCCTCACCATGGCTTCTCGGAACTACACCAACTCGATACTTTTTACAATTCTTTGAATTCCAACGATCAAGATGCCTTAAAGATGCCATAGGATTCCGCCCGCGGGTGTGCCAATTTTTCTAGATAAATCCTCAGAAGGTTTAGCCATAATCGAAAGTAAATCCAAAGTGCGTTATTCAAGAAGTCGTCTGAATGATTCAAAAGCGATTACGAATGCTTCCTTTCTACTTTCTTCACCTTCCAAAATTCTTTTTCTTTTGAGATTCAACAAATGGCCCGCTTTACCTGAAGACAAAATGAATATTCGAATGAGCCGTTTAGAGAAAGCGATTAATGAAAAGAATGCTACGACTCCTGCTACCGTCAAAGCAGTCGAGGAAGTTTGGTGTCATCATGAGTGATTCAAATCATAATAACAACAATTGTTCCGCCGTAAACAAGTGGAACATGAATTTCCCTTTTTTCATTATAACAATCATTAAAAAAATAACATTCCAACAATCCGCGCGCCGTTGGCAATTTTGAATCACAGAAGATCCTCCTAATTTGGCAAACTCCAAATGTTCAAAACTAACCAAAAACCAAACCAGATACCAAGAAACAAATCAATTCGAATCAAACCCGTGGTGGCAATTTTCAACCAAACCCGTCAAACAACCAAGGAGCCGTTTATATCAAGCCCCGACCATACCAACCACCAACAAATCAATTATTTGGTTAATCAAGGCTGTAACCTCCTTTTCACAAATTCAAGGTGTTTCTAAACCGGATTTTGAAAGTTATGCTAAATGCTAATATGCTAACGATGAATAACTTGCAAATGAAGTTGGATAATTTCAAAGAACCAAAATGATTTTCAATAAGAGTTTACAATGATACTTTTAAAAGAAGCAAGATGATTTTCAAAAGATGATGCTCGGTTTCATGCAAAATTATCATACCAATCAAGCTTCAAGTTCAAGTACTTTACCGAGCAATACCATTCCAAATCCAAGGAACGAAGCCAAGGACCATTACCCACGAAGTGGTAGCCTCATATGACGGACGCTCTTCCAATTCCACCGCCGGTGGTGGAAAAGGAACCCGAGGTGACAAAGGATACGGAGCTACCTAGCACCGAAGACATCCAACCTCCTTTGGTCCAAGATCAAAACAAAGACAAAGAACCAATCAAAGAGCCTTCTTTTGTTCAAAAGACCAAGACTAGTTTGCCTTACCCTTCAAGACTTGCAAAAGAGAAAATTCGAGAAAAGGATGATATTCCTAGCTTCAAAGTTTAGGAAATTTTCCGTAATCTCCACTTTAAGCTAATTATGTGCGGATAGCTCACACCTTCATATGCAAAGTTTGGCTCCGATGTTTCAAAAAAATGCTTAAAACCAAAGACAAGGTAATAATCGAGTAACCAAGACAAAAAAACCTTAGGAAGTGAAAATGGTGGGTGCGGTTGTCCTTAAAAGCTTCCGGAGAAGCTAGTGACCCCGATCGAAATTCTTATTCCATGGTAATTTTTCAAGTTTGATAATTGCCTAGCCTAGCCGATTTAGGTGCTAAAACATAAATCACATGCCACATTCCATTTGAAAAACTTAGACTCCCGGGCCTAAATAAACTAAATGGGTGCAAGAATTAGCCGGACCGAACAATTTCCAAACCACACCGGTGTAGTCCGAGAACGTTTTTGTGTCAAGGAGGAAAGTTCTACTTTCTGAGCCGATTGTTGTTCTTGATTTCATAGGCCGATCCTCGAGTACCGATTATACTCGGGAAAACCTTTTCTTAGGACAGTCATCATTAATTGATGTGTTAGAAGGAGAGATTACGCTTAGAAATTATTATCAATCTTTAACCTAACTTAAATTGGTGATACTCCTCTATTTCATACAAAATCTCGAATCATTGAAGAAAGGTTGATCTTATTGATGTTACGTGTGATAGAATACTCACAAGAAGTCTCACTCAGATTTTTCTGACTCAGTTTGCGTACTGGGCAAATAATCCTCTCCCGGATACGGTCTGAATGTTTCAAATTCTTCTCTACTCTCCCTCCTTTCGGGATAGTGATTTTCTACTTTTGGAAGAAAATTGATAACTTTTCTTGCTAAAGCCTTGAACCAACTTCAACCGGAAGTTGATGAAGCCTATTATGACCCAGAGGGGGACATTCTCCTTTCGCGCAATCTTCTTCTCATAGTGATCCTTCGCCGTCACAAAATCAAGAAATTACTTAACCAGAAATCAAGACAGAGCTTAAAGTTTGTAAAATATCTGGCCAATCTTCCAATAGTGAACTCACCGAGTATAACTTAAGGACTTTACCCAACTCATATCGAATACTCATATTTTAGTAGAAAATCAACAAGTGTCTGTCATAATTGCCAAAGATAAAATCGATGATGCAAAGAACCCCGCTCCATAAAGGTTTCTTAAAAATCCCGAAAGCGAAGCAAATTGCTTGAAGCTCTCTGACATCAAGGGTATTAACCCCAATTTTGTTCTCATAAAGATTCTAATGGAAGATGACTATGAACCAGCTGTTCTAACATCAGAGAAGGGTTTAATCCAAAGATTCAGTGATGTCATTAAAAGCAAGAGGGTTGCAAACTTCTTGACCGGCTGGAATAGAACTACCCAATCTCGTATAGTCCCTTGGAGTGAAGCCAGTACACTATGTACCAAAGAAAGGAGGAATGAACCGTAGTAAACTCAATGATGATACCAAAATAGTGCCAAACAAGACTTTGTCACAGATGGAG
Organism: Tanacetum coccineum; assembly: GCA_026074375.1. Classification (NCBI taxonomy): domain Eukaryota; kingdom Viridiplantae; phylum Streptophyta; class Magnoliopsida; order Asterales; family Asteraceae; genus Tanacetum; species Tanacetum coccineum. The sequence goes on from BQNB010056890.1 coordinate 3,721, forward strand.
AGTATGTAATAGGGATAATCTGCAAGTTGACAAAGCTACAATAAAAGACCATATCCCTTTGACCGTTCATGGATCCAAATGCTTGAAGAACTCGCAAGGAAATGAAGTGACTATTATTTCCTAGAGTCCTAGACGGTTTCACGTGTTATTTCCAAATACCAATTGATCTAATGAACCAAGAAAAACCACATTCTCCTGCCCATACGGAACTTTTGCTTATTGATTGATAAAAAAAAAGACTCGTCACCCCCATGTATTTATTAGCTGTTCAATAATAGCCTCATAGGTTAATATGTAAACGTATGACTTTCAGTAATCTAACCGGTACTAATGAACCGGAGTAATATAAGAACTATAAATACCTCTCAACGTTGGAATAGGTAAGCATCTAACATTTTACACACACCTTCTAATGTGTTTTTAATTAGTTTCAATCTCAACAATTTCTCTCTCTAACTTTCTCTCGTCTAGATCTACTCTAGATATATACATGTTTGTGTGGAATTAAGGAACATCTTACAATGGCAATCAGATCTACGTGTGGATTTGTGGTTGATTCTAGTGGTTAAACTAGATCAAATTCTTCCGTTATTTTTGAGAAATTAAGCCCACGGGCTCAAAAGCTTACTTTTGTAGCTTATTTGTTTGATTAATCGATATGGAGTTTTTCGAGTTATACATGTTTAAACATTATGTAATGTTTGCCATTCCAAGTGAAACTCAAGCCTCAAGTTCGATTATAAAAAGCTTATTAAGGTTTGGTGTTTCTTCGAGGAGGTTTGCTTCTTTCTTGATGACCGCGAAGAAAAATAGATGTTATGGAATGATTGGCATATAAGGCCATGCTTAGTAAATTTGATATTTAGCTTGTTTCGTGGTTAATAAAGCCTATTTGGAGCTTATATTATGGGCTAGATTCGAATGTAATGATTTCTTAGGAGGCTTGAATAATAAATGTTATTCTTGCCGCGGTTTGACAAACGAGATAAGGGCAAAGATCCGGATTTTAGGAAAAGTTAGCCGCGAATTTGACCAGGTCAAAGGCGATTTGCTTAATTTTCTTGCCGGCGCGTTGCTTATCACCGGCGAGTTCTTATCATCACGGCGAGTTTGCTTATCACGGCGAGTTCTTATCGACTGGCAGTTGCTTATCAAATGACGAGTTGCTAAACGGCGAGTTGCAAACGGCGATTGCTAAACACGAGTTTTGCTAGAACGAACGGAGTTGCTAAACGGCGAGTTGTCTAAACGGACATAGTTGCTAAACGAGATTGCCGAAACAGCATTAACCAAACAGCGAGATTTGAGTATTTTGTATTAGGGCAGCGAGTTTGTCAAAAGAAGCAGCGGTTTGAATTAATCTCTTACACGGCGTTTTGCTTACACTAGCAGCGGTTTGAAATAATAAAAAAGGTTAACGTTTTTGGCAGTGGAAAAGTAACACAATGATAGATAGCGGTTTGCTTACACTATCAGCAGGTTTGATTTAAACTTTGGCGGGAAAAGAAAATAAAATTACATTTATCCTATAGCCTTTTTAGCCATTTTTACAACCAAATTTTAAATTTTGGTAATAGGGTAAAAAATTTTGTTTAAAAAATTCAAATTATTTTTGGGCGGGAAAAATTTGAAGAAAAAATTAATTTTTCAAATAGCTTTTTTAGCTAATTTTGACACAAAATTTAAATTTTGGTATGAAGGGAAAATTTTGGGTTTTGGTCAAAATATCAAATATTTTAGGGCCAAATAACAAACCTTCAACCTAAACAGGGACTTACACTGCATTAATCAAACTACACATAGCCTACCTTAACATCAAACGATTATCATTCACGATTTTCTAGTGATGTTCCCCGTTAATCTTTTATCGGTTTTAATCATAGACTTGTAAAATCCTGTGGAACGTAATTGCATTTATTAAAAACCACAACAACAATCACATTCTACTTAAGATCCTTAATTTTATTTCACACATCGAATTTCAATGGAATCTTCTAATTCTAATTCAAAAGAGAGAGAGCTTCAACTGACGCAACGGCTCGCAAAACAAAGGCACTCCATCTGCATGACATGGTTTGAACAACTCGAGACACATCTTCATGATACTCTAACATCCTTAATTCATCCATATGCTGTTGATCGCATTTAAACCAGCATTTCGCTCATTCTTTGGTGAAGAGCATCAGACTTTTCAAATTGAAGATGTTTCATGAGATCTGGATCAGTTTAAGGCTTACAACTTGAAAGAGAGAATCTCTGGGGTTAATGCAAAACTTGTCTATCAATCACACAGAACACAATTCAAGAATTTTTTTGCCTGAAAAGGGGTAAATGCAACGAATCTCTGAATTCAAGGTTGGCAACAAGACTTCGAATACTTTTCACTCCACCACACGGCGCTGTGAATCTAGTTCCATACAGACGTGAGTTACTCAGAACCTGGATACACTTGAAGCGTCATTCATAGAGTTTTAAATACATATGTGTAATACGCATTGAAAGAAAATGAACTTAATGCACTTTAAAGGAGAATGGAAGTCAGTTTGCATATGAAATACTTCATGAGCATCAAATTACAGTCAAGTTCAAGATTGCAGCTCAAGATATTCAGACAATCCAGTACAAGCAATGATGACAGCTGATTGACTCAAAAAGCAGTTTGATAGAGTCTGAAACCACAATGCATTCATCAAATCAGAGAATTGAAACTCAGATGCAAGGCAAGAGGAAAAGGTCATATGCGTGAAGCAGTTATGCTGGGGTTTGGTTGTTACAAGAAAGCAGTGGGACAAAGCCGCGACAAGCAGGATACACGTAGCCGTTCATGAATTATACAAAACAGCTGTGGATCAGATATCGGACTTTCCATAAATGACGAAGAGCCATTTGCTGAGGTACAATTGACTGCTCACAAAATATCCTTGCTTTAATGAAAGAACAGCATAGCTAAATCAATCCTGAACCCAGTTATGGACACACATCTGTTGGAAACTATTGATAGCAATACACACCTAATTCAAGCAAATATGTGTCATAGGGGAGGAGAGATTGACCAGGGTATGCATTGCGTAAAAACTGAGCTTCTCAAAAAACGAAAGATAATGGTTGATAAGGAAATTATACAATGGAACTTTAAAAAATTTTTTAAAAAACGATTTTTACAACTGGAAAAACATTGTATGTCACTTGAAATACAAATTCAACAAAAGGAAAGAAAGTTTTCAAAGTAAACGAACCATGTAAGAACAGGAATTTCCTGAATTTCGTGAATTTTTGTGATTAATGAATTGAAATCTCAGCTACGTAGCCAAACCAAACTAATTTGGCAACTTAAGTGAAACAAATTAAAAGTTGTGAAGGAAACAAGTAAAGAAGCCAAATTTTAAAAAAAACAATCGCTTATTTGAAAAGCAATTAACATCGAATAAGAACACAGTGTTGGCTAAATTCCTTGCAAGCAAATGCTGCACCTACATAAAGAAAAAGAGCATTTGAAACAGACTATAACAAAGAACTTATGGAGTTCAAATAAAAATACACGCATCCTAGAATAAAGACACAGTGCATCTTTAATTTCTCAAATTAATCAAAAGTCAGTCGAAAATGCGATATATTAAAGCTCAATTCAGGAAAATGGGTTTTTTGGCAAATGCGGCATTAACATAATAGACTTAGAAAGTTAAAAGGAAATATATTAGTATTCTAAAGTTTAGCCAAAGCATCAATCAAGGGGAAACCGCCTTTACAACCATCAGAAACCCAGTTTAGTTGTTAGACAAACCGAATGCGTTTACTCTGAACGACCTAGAATTTCAAACGCATGGGTTTGCCTCCAAGTTTAGAGAAAAATGATTGTCAAAAACAGTTCCCATTCCACATATTTGCCTAAAGTTTAGAGAATCTATCTGCATGCTGCAAACCTCATCAGGTGAATGCACCTAACACTTTAGGAATAGTCATAAGAATCGTATGGTCTAATGATATATGGTTCAGGCGTACTTTCCTAGAGAAAGACGTAGGAAAAAGACATAAGACAAAACCAGGATTCCTAATCATGAGGGAATATGGCCTCTACATAGCACACTGCACATATCTAATGGCTTGTACAACACAAAACCAAGAAACATATATAGGAGTTCTCCTGTATTAAGTGTAGTGGTGGATGTCAATGTGTGCCTCTAGTAGAATCACCTAGTATATTCTAGTTTCTTCTGGACTACCAAATAATTGTTTGTTCGAATTTGTCATGAAATATACTTTAATACAAATCATGAGATGATTGTATGACCAAAGATACTGAATAAGGTGAATTCTCGTGCTAAAGTTCAACCCCTCAAGATCCAATAATCATCAATCTCGTTGAACCAAAGAACCACCAAACTTATAAACCTGGTAGGCCAAATTGGTATAGGACAAAGGTCTCTCTCAATAAGTCTTCCGTTGTGCATGAGAAACCAAACACTCCTAGATCTTGTCTTAGGTGGAAACCAACGGGTAGAATTTTCAAGACTGTTAGTCTTAGGTGGATACCTACTGGAAAGATGTTCACCGATAGCACAACCAAAGTTGACAGTGAACCTCCAAATGGTTCAAATGATGATATCACTAACCCATATGAATGCAATCAAACTCTTTATTTTAGTACAGTACTTCACTCAAGTGCAGGTACATCTGTCAATCCCTTTAAGGAAATACTCAAGTTCGGTACCAAAAAGACAGAAATCTCAACTCAGGAGTTCAAGGAGATCCAAATCTGATGAACATGCTTCAATGAAGTTTGGAACAAAACATTCAGCCTCGTTCTTCATCAAATGGAACGTTTTTGGACAAAACAGTTATCAGTCAAGCCACGTTCTTCATCAAATGACGTTTGGATACAAAACATTCAATGCCGTCGTGCTTCATCAAATGACGTTTGGGCAAAAACAATTCAAGCCTCGTTCTTCATTAAATGACGTTTGGACAAAATAGTTCAAGCCTGGTTCTTCATCAAATGACATTTGTCCAAAACTGGTCAAAACTCATATCCTTACTTCAGAATGTACGTCTGTTTGCATCTCTTCAAGCCATGTTTCCTTAAAGTAAAAGAAAGGAGTAATACGCCTTTCAGAAGAAAATGAAAGTGTACGTGTCAGTGCCATTTGATCCTTGACAACAAAAAGAGAAATCAATCGGTCATATGATCTAATATAACAAAACTTTCCAAGTTTTGAGCTCGAGGTATAGGCATGTAATCAAATGTTAGATTGGCAACCCCATCTTCAGAATAAAAGAAATGTACGTGTTAGAGTATTTATCCTTAATAACGAAAAGAGAAATCTTTTCCCGAGGTCCTTGAGCCTACTTTCGAAACACTTAATGTTTGTTAGCTCAAGTCAATAGCTTTCGTATTCTTCTGTACTAAACCATTTTTCAAAGAAAAGGAAGGTAACGCTTCATGCTTTCAGTGCGCTTTATCTACAAAAGAAGAAAATCTCGTGTTTTTGACCCATTCTCATTAACAAGCTTCATATTTTCACATGCTTGTTTGTTAGTTAAGGGATCAACGTACATTAGCTGGGTATTATAAATCCACATAGATCAAAAATGGCAATCACATATGCAATTTTTGAAGTGAAGAAAAGTGATTAAATGTGATAAAATGGTTTATCTTGGTCTTTGAATGGTTATAAAATGGTCAAATGTGAAAAGTAAAGGGTTGTTAAATCTGTAAGGTGTTAAATGCTGTTTGTAGGGGTGTATAAATCTACTGACTGGAGATTTAAGATAATCTAAATGCCTTTGGATCTTGCTTAATGTTAGATAGCGGTTTGCATATTCTTGATGGCGGAATGTTAACCTACTGCATGGCGGTTTGGTGATCTGTTGGGCAGCGTCTTAGGCTAATTGTCCATGTCTTGGCCCAATAAGCCCAATAAACCTCTTAGGCCTATTCCAAAGGACCATTTGTCTTGTTGACTCTCATACAGGCTTAGTTAACTTGTCATTGAGCCTATCAGATAATCTCTAGACCATCGACCAAGGTTGACCAATGTTGACTTAACCCAATGTCCAGTGACTCTAATGTGGAATATCTTCGTGCTAATCTGAATATCAAGGGCATGTCAAACTCAAGGCGAACATCTTTATCTAACGTTGATTATATGCTATGTTTGTCTATCTTTGTTGATATTCTTTAACAGATACGATGGCAGAAGAGAATATTCCTGCACCTGAACCTACAAGATGAGATGAACAGATCCTTCATTGCTCAGAACAGTTACAGATTGGAAAGGGAAACCTTCTCTAAGATCTACAGAAGTTGCAGAAGAATCCTATCTTCCACATTTCAGTTGATATTTCAAGAACACAAACTTCGTTAGGGCATTCACTGCATCAGCAAATTCCCTTCTATCTACATTCAGCTGTTCTGGAATACTCTGACTCATGATGCAAAGACTGGGGTTTATAGCTTTCAAACTTGATGAAAAATGGTTTACTCTGAGTGCTGATCTTTTTCAGAAGGCCTTAAAGATCACTCCTGCATGACAACATCGTCCCTAAACCAGACTTACCTTTAGAATTAGGTAAATCTATCAGCTTAACTGAAGCTAAAGAAGAAGCTGTTGCAAGAGAAGTTCATGCTACTCATGCAAGAATTGTGTCTGGACCAGACCCTGAGCCCATGCAAGAAGACCAGACTGGATCAAACTCTGGAAAATTACATGTGACTCTTGCTGGACCAAACCCTAACACACACTCTTTAGTGTGTTTTTTCCTTTTCTCTCTCAACTATTCTTTCTCTCTAACTTTCTCTCTTTAGATCTCTTTAGATCTATACATGTTTGTGTGAATTTGGGAACCTACACAGAGTACACTTCCTACAAAGGGGATAAGGTCCATTATATCTACGGTTTCCATTAGCCTTAAAGATTTCTTGCCTTCCATTTTGCTACTGATGGTGATAATTGTTGCGTCCCACACAATACCTGATCCAGTCTACAGACAGTACGTCAAACTCCTCCGTAATTGTCCCTTCACAGATGTTCTCATCTATTAAGCCGTCGCACTAGTCTCTCCTCCACCTACAATCAACACGGAAGCTACAACATCACCAAATCTCTTCCCTGAATCACTCCATTCATCGCCCTTCAGCTAAGAGTGGCAAGATTGGAGCAAGAGATGTCTGAAGTAAAGAAGACTTGATCACTCTGCTGATGTTTTGGCTTCAATTAAATCCCAAGTTCCTACGGTTGTTGATGAATATCTAGGAACAAAACTTGATGATGCTCTCCTTAAGATTCTTGAACGACACACTGCAGATTTAATCGAGAAATACTCTGTGCTGCCTGGCCCAGAGGTCCCTATCAGAATAAAGAATCTGTTATGAAAAGAGTCCAAAGGAGATTATCAGAATCAAAAGGAACAAAGGTGAGGAGAAACAAGATTCAACTTACTCCATCAGGTTCAAACAGACAAAGTGGGCTTTAAAGAATTGATCTAAGAGTGCTTCCTTCAAAACACATGAAATAAGAACAGACTGCAAACAGAAAATCCTGCCCAAATACCATCTATACATGCTCTTATGGAAGCTTTAATAGCAGTATGAAGATGCCATGGATAAGGATGTTACAGTCAGGTAAAGACTACAAGAGGGAAAGCATGATAGTGATATGGTGAAGACGCTGTTGAGGATGAAGGCCCTTTCAGCTGGATCAAACCAAGGGTGGTCAAACAAAAAGGAGAAGACAAAAAGAAAGAGCAACGATTTAGGTGCTTTGGGTCAGCTCAACCTCCTACAAAAGATGATGAGCAAAGTTCGAAGAAACCACGGAGTCTGATGCATCTGCTTCAAAATCATCCAGCTCTTCCCTCTACGGATGAGAGATCAACTGACACCAGAGTTGCTGATGTTGACTCTTCGTTGCTCAGATCTGATCCCGAATCAGAACAGTCTGTACAATCTTAAGTAAACACTCAAATGCAGGATGTAAGGGCACGTCTCGATCTGGTGGACACTGATAAACGCCCATATGCCAAGGTGTCGACCACTTCTTGGTTGTAAGCCTATTCTGGAAGTCGAGAGACCAGCTACTCCTTGAACAGAATAGGGACCATTCCCCCGAATGATTTACCGGAACAGGAATAACTGGGCAAATAATAAGCCCAAACGTATCAAGTTCCAACGGAGAACAAGCTTCAATAGGGAAGACGTTATGATATTGGGTCATTTATCATATGGTTCTGCAGACAAAATGGAAAGAAGAAGCTCTGCCAAAGCTGATTTAGAGGTCCAGCTTTCTACTTGTTAAAAGCCTTTCATAAGAACTAACGTCTTTTCTTCAATATCAGATGATGAATGCATAAGCTGCTTGACAAATAAAGTTTCTTGTAGTGGGGAGAGATGTGGAAATGAACATTTTGACAAGTGATAATACTGGGATGATAATGAGGAAACTAAGCCTGATCCTGAAGAAATATATAAGTAAAAGATGAACCAGGAAAAACTACTATGGAAACCGAAGTTGAATCCATGGTCATGTTTCCTATCCAACAAGTTTCTTCATCTGTTCCTTTACTAGATACTTTCAGTATCGATCTCTCATATCCTAACCAGTTTCTCCTCCCTGGCAAGCAATCATTCATTATAACTTTCACCCCAACATCCGCACTACAACAGAGCAGTTCAGTTCTTGAAATGGTCAAGTTCACTGCTCTTGTGCATAATTCAGTTCAGGGACCTGCGCCTTCTTGATGACTCCTGGATACATCAGTTCGGTCTTCGGCCATAACTCAGTTTCTCCAACACATATGTTCACCACATCCAGAAAGACTATGAGATCCTGTTGTAACCATTGTTTAATGTGTACTATAATCTTCCACCACGAACTGTTTCCCCAGATCTGGTAGCTATTGTTGCTTCAAGAGCTGTTGATCCAGTTGGTTCACCTTCATCAACTACCATTGATCAAGATGAACAATCTACTAGTACTTCACCATCAAATCAGGAAATTCAATCTCAAGTCACTCATCAAGGTGTTGAACAATAAATTCATGGACAGCAAAATGCATAATTTAATAATGCACCCCTCCTTCATAACATTTCTTCAAACTCTAGTTTTGAAGAAACTAATTGACAAGGGGTCATTTCATTAAATTTGCATCATCTTATTCAACTGTTTAATACTTATACTTAGTTGACCAAAGAATCAATCATTAGAGAATGTTATTGAGATCCTTCCGTCTAATTTCAAACATAAAGTCAACTTCAGAACTTTGCCATTTTGGTGCTACTTGACGCAATGAAAATCCAATCTTCATTCGGTGTGAACGGTTTGGATGAGATCTACTATCTCAAGTTAGTTTATTGGTTTCTAACAATTTTTGTTCAGGACCCGTGCCATCAATATTGTTGCTCATGAACATAGTTGTTCAGGACCCGTGCTTCATGAAATGACGTCTGATCAAATCCTTCAGACCTCACGCCCAATCGACAAGAGACGTCTGTTGACAATATCTCCTCAGACCTCATTTCAAATAAACAAAAGGCGTCAGATTATGACATCTCTGGCCCCGTGCCCCCAAGGAAAAATGTTGTTTCTCTAGCAGACAAAACAGATTCGTCACAAAAGGAGATCAAATTTTCTATTCATTTAATTTATTTGAAGAATTATTTCTCTTGGAGTTCTAAATTCATTAATTTCTTTTGAAGAATATTTCTCATCCTATAAAGGTTCATGCTGAAGAAACAACAAGTTCAAGCAAGCGATTGCATCGATTTGACAGATGGAATTTTTCAATACTTTCTGTACACCAGTTACAAGACATTGCTGAGTCTTCCTCATGCATATTGATTATGTAAATATGCATTCATTTCTATACCATCAGAGTCATGATCCAATAGAAAAAGATCATCATTAGAAACAAGTTATTGACAATCCTAGTACAATCCAGTGCAACAAGAACAGCTTGCCACATGATTCATGAAATGTGTATGTTCGCGCTTCCTAGTGAGAACTGAAGAAACCAAAGAACACGTTAAGGAGGCAATGGCTGATTCTGCATGGATCGAAGCAATGCAGGATGAACTTCATTAGTTCGACAGACCACAAGTCTGGGAACTCATCGACAAACCATTTGGCAAGACAGTGATAAAGCTAAAGTGGTTATGAAAAAAAAGGATGAAGTTCAGACTGTTATTCGCAACAAAGCAATACTTGTTTTTTTATAGCTAAAGGATATGTCAGAAGAGGGTACTGATTCGAAGAATCATTTTGCTCCAGTTGCTCGTTTGGAAGCAGTTCTGATTTTCGTTGCCTATGCTGCACACAAGTCTTTTCAATCTTACCAGATGGGGAAGTTAAAACGGAATTTCTAAATGGTCCACTGAAGAAGGAGGTTTATTTTGCTCAGCCGGAAGGGTTCGTTGATCCTGAACATCCATAAAAAGTCTACCTTTTGAGGAAAGCTTTATACGGCTTGAAGCAAGCCCCAAGAGCCTGGTATGATGAATTATCCAATTTCCTGATGTCCAAAGGTTTTTCTAAAGCATTTTTCTGACGTGTGCATGCCGAATGCATTGGATACTCGCAAAAAGCACTTTCTGTTTAGAGGGATACAGTTCCTGGTGAATAATTGTAAGCAAGATGTCAAGTAACAATATTGCATGCAATATATTCAATAGAGGCACAGTGCGTGGGTTTTTGCAAGTTGTTCAACAGTAATGTGGATGAGGACCATAGCTTAAAGTTTATGGCTTCAACTACAACAAAATACTGTTGTACTACGATTCACAGTCAGCCATAACAATCTCATGAAAAGCCGTACAACACTCTCAGTACAATGCACAGCCATACTCGGTAATACACTTCATAAAGGAACATGTTGAAAAATGATATTATTATATTATATTTGTCAGACCGTGAATACCAATTAGCTAATTAATTTACGAAAGCCCTTCCTGAGGATCGGTTTTTGTATCTTGTCAGAAGGATTGGTATGAGATGTTTGACTCCAGCAGAACTGGAGGTTCTGACAAACGTAACTGCTTGATATTATCATCAAACATCATCTTGTAAATATAAAAAAATGGCTTATGTACATTTCTGTACATAACCCGGGCCTCATCGTAAAGGAAAATACACGTCTCAGTGCATTTTTCCACTTAGCAACGAAAAGAGAAGTCTTTTCGGTATTGAGCTACTCTAACAAAACATTCAAAGTTTTGAGCTCATGACAATGGCTTGCAGTTATTTCTGACTGCAACCCGCTTTTCAAAATGAGGAACGCATGTCGTCGAAAAGACAGCTGTTCCAGACAACGGGTAATTAATTTTTCTCGGGCATGGATTATTTCATATCCATGCATCATAAGAAATAAGTGTACTTTCAGTGCATTTATTTGTTCAAAATAAGAGGAAATCTTATTTCTAATTGGGAAAAAGTTGTATTCACAATGTATTAATTTTTTCAGTAATCCACGGAAAGATTTTCAAAGATAATTCACCTCTCATGAAACATGACTAAAGACTCTTAAATAGAAAACGGGTCATATTTGAGGGGTGAGAACGTGTCAAATATTCTTTTAAACGGTTCTTCAAAATAGTCAAGGATTAACAGTTGAGTTTTTGATAATTGACAGATTACAATTTAAAGGAGTTAATTCATATTAACTACATGTGCCCTTAGATGTCATTTGCTTCAAACTTTAGGGACTTATTTGCACTTTGAGACTTAGTGAATTCAGGCTTTAAACTTACATAGACTAATATTGCAACGCGTCATAGTTTTGTAAAAAGGACTTAGGAATGTTTGTGAAATTCTTTTCGTTGTTTAAAAAAGGCTTGAAAACGTTTCACGGGATTAGATTTATGTTATTAATTCTTGCGAAACACGATCTCAAGAAGTGTGCATCATAAGATTTTTCTGATTCGGAGGGTATCGAAAACATCAAGGGGGAAGGGTAAATACACTGAAAGGACAAACAACTACACGTGATGAAATCCATAGCCTTATTTAATTGTAGGCCATTCTGGAAGACAAATGTCTTATCCGCAGAGGGAAAATCAGTGTTTTTATCGTTGTTACTTTTCGGTGCGCTATTCCAACCACTAGGAGAAGAAGATCTCTTGTCATTTTGGTTATCATCAGTTGAGATTTTACCAGGGAAGGAAAATGTTTTGGTTGTCAGAGATTGGATTTAGAGGTGGAGAAGATTGGTTATGATTCAATTAATGTTCCTTTAATAGTCAATCACCAAGGTGTTTTTAAAGGAGTAGAAATTATTTGATCAAAGAGAGGACATATTGGTATGATAAGTATGATAATTACTCTAGTTAGTCAGTATCGATAGAAGAAAAGTGTACATTTGGGACTTAGTTGTCTTAGGTGTTATCAGTTCGTCTACTGAGAGGGAATAATTGAGACATCTGGGACTTAGTTAGCTTTGGTGTTTCAATTTATATCATCACTATCATGTTAGGAGAAATTAGACATCCGGGACTTAATGCTTTGGTGTTGACGGTTTCAAATTAATTGGTACTTCATCGAATTTGGGCGGTCAGACTTCAAGCATTCTTAATGCAAATTGCAAGAAGGCTATGAACCTACTCAAGAAAGGATTGCTGATTCAAGGGGAAGCTAAGACAACTTCCAAAAGGAGAGTATCGAGACGGACTACAGACCGCTTACATGGACAAAAATGACTATGTCATTTTCGGTTTGAACTTTTTCAGGTTCCTTTGTTCTCATAACTAATCTTGTGAATATATGAATGTGTAGTGTAGACTTAGTTAATAGGCTAATATAAATAGTGATTGGAGTACAAGTTTCAAGAATTTCTTAAAAAAATTCAAAAAATCTTTCAAAATTTCTGGTAATCATCACTATCTTATTTTATCCTTCTAATGATGAGCGGGAGAATTAATTGTTTTCCAAACACGGCTTGTGAATAATTGGACACTTTTCTCGAAAGTTATAACATATTTAAATCAATTGATATTAAAATGTCAATATGATTTGAAATTTTGAAAGGGAGAGAAAATTGATTTAAAATATGTAATGTGATCATATTACTCAAGTTGTATACTCAACAACTGTGCTAAAAGTTTCGATACGATGCACATGTTGGAGGGGGAGCTTTTCTGAAAAGCAAAACAATCCGGGGGTACTAAAACACTTTTGATAGTTTTATCATAAGTAAACTGATGAGTTTTTCAACAGTGATTTTATGCAGGTGGAACTGTACAAAAGACTGGACCAATTTTGTATTTATGTTATCGAAGTTATAAGGATGGTTAAGGTTAGGTTCGTTCCCATGATCCTGCTAGATCCGGAGGGATATACCCAGGGGACTGTACACTAGTTATTGTTAGAGTACTTAGGTATGATAAAAAGGAGTAAATGTGAGGAAAAGGGAATTGTGCTGACTGAGATGGAGCTAGTACTTGAATAAACCCAACAAGGTTCTAGTCATGAAATCATTGGTAAGCACTAAAGGGGTTGAAGAATGGAAAAAGATGGTTCGGATGAAGGGTGCAAAGGATAGAACCCATCCATACACTTAGCAGAAACGGGTCAAGACATATGCTGTCAAAATAACTAAAATGATTTGCTGACATTTGAATCAAGACATCATGGACCCAGTGATGCATATGCCAACCCTCCCATGCCACTCAGAATCTCTCAAAAAGTTTATGTTTCAATTTCTCACGGAGACTAAACATGTATTCACTGATCACTCACACCGTGTAAGTCGTATGACAAAGGTGGCAGTCAGCTACAGGCCTCCGGTCACTAAATCAAAGCAACTTTTGAGTCTAGAGCAAGGAGATCATCAATTAATGCTCGTTAGGACAATTCAATTTACTTGTTATTCAACACTGTGATTAAAAAGTTTTATTTTCACATAATTGTCCTAAGCATTATCCTTGTGATTTTGCCAGTAACATTCCGAGTGATACTTTAGTATTCACAGTGATAGATGAAAATCCTGCTTAAGCCAAATTCTAAACAAGCTCATGGTAGGTGAATTGTGACATCCTTTAAGGATCAAACTTTGTGAAAACTGAAAACAACAACGGTGAGATTCTTACATGAATCAAACTTGTTTCCAGTTTAGAATTGACGGTTATTGGACTTTGGATAAACAAAATAAAACTTTCGATGTGTTACAAAACTCTTTTGCATAGTATCGCATCGTTAGTTTTTTACAAACCAATTTTTATTATTTATTGTAAACTGTTTTTTTACAGGAACATTTTAAGATGGAGATGGAGATACCGAGTGTTCCAATAAAATTCAAGTTCTAACCGCCGTGCTCATTCTCAAACGACTCATTCGAAGATATTCATGATAGCTCAAGTATCTGTTATTAAAGCTTCCGAACTCTGGAATTATTACAAGCTTTCAAGATCAAGAAAAGTGTGCATATCATCCGAATGACATAAGTTCACTTGATGGCAAAATGATCATGATGATGATTTAAAGATTATGATTAGATGATGATCTCAAAGAAGCTCAAAGGATCACATACAAGTCAAGCTAAAGCCTAAAGTCTAAAGTTCACTGCTTAGATTATCAAGATACAGATCAATGAAAATCAAGCGTTTAGTGATATACATAAGATCATTCTGAAGATTGATGATCTTTTGTTTAGTATTTTCAGGGTGTGACCTCCCTTGGGGGGGAGATTGTTAGATATTAGAAAAAGAACTTCGGTCACCAATGTATTTTTCTGTTTAATTTAGCTCGTTGTTTAATAGGTTAAGTATGACTTTCGGTATTTGAACGGGATACGGTACTATTACAGGGGGGGGGGAGTGTATTGTATGAATTATAGAATTCCTCTTTCCAACTTTGGTAGAGGGTAAGCATCTAGTCATTTTACACACACTCTTAAGTGTGTTTTTATTAGTTTCTCTCTCAACAATTCTCTCTCTAACTTTCTCTCTCTAGATCTCTCTAGATCTATACATGTTTGTGTGAATTAGAGAACCTACAAATGAGAAAAAATACATGTGCATAATAACGGGACGACACCAGAATATGATTGTGTTATAGATAGTAGACACATTTGTACATTTCAGTTTTCTTTCTTTTAAATAAAAATAAAAATAAAAACTGTATTTGGAATTGTATTATTACATGATCTTTAATTGTGTATATAATATTTTTGTTTTGAATTGTTTACCTATTTATGTAAACTAGCGTTGTTTTGCTAATTTTTAGCATTTATGTGAGCAAAAACACAATAGGAGGTTTAAGCAATTAAAAACAAAAAACACAAGTAAATTTACATTATCTAAAAACACACATATGCACATTACCCTATGAAAACATGCAAGCCGAAAAAAATATATTAAAAAAAAATAATTCCTAAAATTTAGGAAAGAAAAAAATGTTTTTTATTTAAAAAAAAAATTCAAAAAGAGAAAAAATGTTAATTTTAAATTATGCCCTTTTTAATTATAGAATAAAAATAAATATCTAAAAAAATCTGATTGGTTGATGTTGGTTCTTGCAGTTCTGTACATTTATTTTGTTCTGAAAAGAACCTCACCATATATATATATATATGTTAAACTTTCATTAACTTTACTACTTTTTTATTTCAAATACATTGTTTTCCTTTATAATTTTAGATTGTTGAAAAAAGCCTTATTACGCGGAAATTGTGGCACCACTTGTTGCAAAACACTCGCTTGTGCCTGAAAGATCAAATTATCTTCTTCTTTCGAAAAAGGACGGTGCTCAACCTGCGACGAAAGCTGGTTGCACCATCTTAAATGACACGATTTACCTGTTCGGCCCGATACTGATCTGCTAATAAGAGACCAATTCCTAGGACCATGTTTTTGCACCAACTTTTGTAACATATCGGGTATGTTTGGCAAAATTAGCTGTAAGCTTTATGTTGCAAGCTGGAAACTATAAGTTGTAAGCTGTTAACTGCAAAGCTGTTAATATGAGCTATAAGCTATATATATTTTTTTTAATAAAAGTGTTTGGTAATTTAGCTGTTAAGTTTAATTATAAGATGTAAAATGACTTAAAAAGGCATATTTAAATAGAATATAATATGGTTGGAGGATATATAAGTAATTTACAGTTTTAACAGCTCCTAACAATTTTAAAAGCTTCATCAATCAGCATTTTGTTTAAGAGCTATTTGTTTAAAATAAAAGCTTGAAGTTGATGCATCCAAACAGAGCTACTTATTTTGAAAGAGATTATTTTTGTAACAAAAAGCTTACAGCTCCAAAAAAAACTTCAAAAAAGCATCTTCTTCTGGACTCCATGGACCTTTAATCCGATCCATATCAACCATAGATGTCATAGTATCATAAGCATGAATGTTTTTTTTTTAACAAGCAAGATTAACCGCGCGTTGCTGCGGGCGTTAATTTTTCGCGCGTTGTTGTGGGGCATTAATTTTTTTTTTTTTGAGTTTATTTTTTCGGTCTCATGTTTAATAGTTTGTTTTTGTTCTTATACAAAATGACAATCACGCGTTTTTTTTTTGCCCAGGCCGATAGAAAGTCGTAAATAGTTAAAGATGAGAGTACTTCCTGTAAAAAAAAATTCTTATTTTTGGCCATAAAAGAGGAGGGGGATAATAAAGTTTTTTTTTTGCCGATGAACAGTAACCGAGCCCATTGGGCGGGGGTACTGTAGCGCTATTGTAGCACTGTTTCATTTAAGCACGGTGTAGCACAGTGCCAAAACGACGTAGTTTTTACTTGTTGAAATGTAGTTATTTATTTTTTTATTTGTTTTTTTGCGCGTTTTTTTTTATGTTTAATAGTGTAAGTTTATTTTTTCCTGCACGTTACTGCGGGACGCTAATTTTTCGCGCGTTGTTGCGTGTCATTAATTCTTTTTTTTTTCCTTTAATTTTGTGCGAGTTTATTTTTGTCCTTTTCTCGGCTCTATTAATAGTGCGGGTTTACTTTTTCAGTATAGTCAATTCGGAAATGTTACCGCGGGTATTTTTTTATAATTGGGCCGGCCCAAATTTTTGGGCCTGTTTAAGTCAATTCGGAAATGTTACCGCGGATATTTTTTTATCTGAATGCGTCGGTACTTTTGTAACATTTTTTCCTCCCTATTTTGTGCCAACAAATTAAAAAAAAAAAAAAACTAATTGGGCCGGCCCAAATTTTTGGGCTAAATTTTTTGGGCTTTTTTTGGCCTTCATATTTAATAGTGGATATTTTTTTATCTAAATGCGTCGGTACTTTTGTAACATTTTTTTCCTCCCTATTTTGTGCCGACAAATTAAAAAAAAAAAAAAACTAATTGGGCCGGCCCAAATTTTTGGGCTTTTTTTGGCCTTCATATTTAATAGTGCGGGTTTATTTTTTCAGTATAGTAAATTCGGAAATGTTACGCGGTATTTTTTTTATCTGATGCTGTCGGTACTTTTGTAATTTTTTTAGTCCCCTATTTTGTGCCGACAATTATAAAAAAAAAAAATCTATTTGGGCCGGCCCTAATTTTTGGGGGCTGTTTAAGTCAATTCGGAATGTTACCGGGTATTTTTTTATCTGAATGCCTTCGTATTTTTGTAACCTTTTTTTCCTCACCTATTTTGTCGCCCGACAAAATTTTTTAAGAAAAAAAAAACTATTGGTCTCATGGTGTAAAATGACACTGTTTAAGTCAATTCGGAAATGTTACCGCGGGTATTTTTTTATCTGAATGCGTCAGTACTTTTATAACATTTTTTTCCTCCCTTCTTTGTGCCAACAAATTTAAAAAAAAAAAAAAAAAAAAAAAAATAATTGGGCCGGGCCAAATTTTTTGGCCCAGCACTGTTAGCACTGTAGCATCTGCTATCAGTGCTTTGTTTGACTGTGAATTGGGTCAAATCCTATGGTCGTTTAACTTCTGTAATGTGTAATATGATAATTTGTGAAATATAAAGGTTGGATAATGGGGGTTTCATAATAGCCCAAATGAAAACTGGCCCAAGCCTGGCCAAAATTGTTTTATGTGACGGTAACGAGTTGGAACTTTACCCGTATGTTGTCGCGGGGACTAATTTATTGTTGTTATGTATCGGTAAATTAGATTATACTTTTTGTTTTGCTTACCCAAAAATGATGATCCTACATGTATCAAAGCGTATGAAAACCAAAATTTTGCATATTTTTCAAACTCAAACTTTTAACGAAAACTTTTACACACTTGCTATCTATTTATTATCTGGCAAATGCTCCGTCAAAACTTAACACACAATATTTGCTTTAATGAATCACTTAAGTATAAACGCTTTGGATTTTTTCTCAAACTTATTACTCCGTGATCTACGCATACTTGCATGCCTTAAATCTTTATATTTAACCTATTCTTAGTTATGCATCACTATATCACGTGAACATTGTTAGACGGCGAGTAAACATATTATAATTGATCACCATGTTCGATCTATCAACTGTTGAGACTATGCTCTGTGTAGCATGCATGGATATTCTCTCCTCGAATTAACCAAAAGTAACATCACTTAATATTTTCTAAAAACTAACATCACATTAGATATATAGTATTGCTCCATTATATCTAACATGCTCATCATATTCACCGTACTGCTATATAAAAAACTAATATCACATTAGACATAAAATAAGCACTTTTGGCATAGGGAAAGTCAAAAATGGCCCGAGCCGTGGGTGAAAGAGGGCCAAAATTAGCCCATCATGAAATAGTAGTAAATTTGTCGTGAACTAACATGCTCTGTAGGATAGTTGTAAATTAGTATATTTATATGAGGGATGCTACATCCACAAAAAGATTCACAAAATAAGTTTCACAAAATGATGTGATATGCATTAATAGGGAGATGTTAATCAAAAAGGAAGAAAGAGAAATGACAAAATTTTTTGTTGAATACATGTCATTTTTGTGGGTAATTTTGTAAAAGTTTTTTTGTGGATTGTAGCAAATTCTTATTTTTATTTATCAATAACATATATAGAAGTAATGTGCTTTGGGGTGGGTAATGGCCACATTACGCTCCACACAGTTTAGCAACTGGCTAGATTAAAACGGGTACAAACATATATTTGTAACTGGAGCATTAAGCAATGAGTCATATGTTTGTGTGGTTTAATTTTTTACCTAATCCGGTTATTTTGACATATCTAACTAGGTGCAGATAATGCACATGTTTTCATCATGTCTTAAAGAACGAGTTCTTATGGTCTGTATCTCCCAATGAAGTCTTGATAGACAAGCTACCAGAAATGATTGCTTCCAAAGTTTTATTAACATGACATGTCTAAACAGTTTTTAGCTTATGACCCGAATCTATTGGTACAAATATCGATAATGACAACATGAACACCATGAATATATACGTATTTTTTCAAAAGATTCATACAGTATCTAAAGTTAACTAAGATCATGTGTGACATGATTTATAACAGACAAAAGGTTATGCAAAAGACTCTTTAGTTCACTAATGTATTTTCGGATATTCTATTTCGTAGAATACAAAGGGTATGTTTGGCGAAATGAGCTGGGCGCCCCCCCCCCCCCCCCCCCCCCCCCCCCCCCCCCCGACTTTGATGGGGCTGGAGGGGCTAGGGTTTATATTATAAGCCGAAACTGAAATTTGTATTTTTGTAAACTTGTTTGGCAAATAGGCTGGGGCTGAGGCTTATTATTGCAAAATTACTAAATAGGAAATAATTAAATAAGTTTTATGGTATATGTTAGATATTTTTATGGGTAAATATGTAATTTATGATTCATAAGCCCGGACTAAAGTTTTTAGCCCCTTTATGGGGTTTTGGGGCTATCGGTGGCTTATGACTTTAAAAGCCTGCGTGACAAACGAGGACTTATTTTATAAGCAGACTTATTTTAAATGCCAAACCCTCAAATAAGCCTCCTTAACATACACAAAGATCCATCAACTTCCAATTTCTTCACAACTTCCACGTGGGGGGGAGTTCGGCTACGTGCATCCCCATCCCGAAATCACGTGACGGAAGCAACACATGTGCTCTCACGTTCAACAAAAGAAAAAAACTAAACCAAATATTAGAAATAAATTTTGCATAGAGAAACCATTTTTATTGTTAATTTTCTCTAATAAAATTGTTTTAAAACAAAGCACGTCCACTCACCCAATTAAAGAAAAACACGTGGCATTGACCCACCGCCTTCTTGGCTTTTGAACATGAGTAAAGCACTCACATGCTCAGCTGACACCCTCATCCCACTATCACGTGCTGTTTGGACTGTTTAAATTTGTATTAGTTTTTGCTACATTTTTAATTTCAGGATTAGAAATGTAATATAATCAAGATTGAAGATTCTATTAATAAGTGACGAATTAATAAGTATGGATTTTTTCATTGAAAGAACTAATGTAAAAGATTAAAATGAGGATTTGCAAGGTACTTAGTTAAAAAAAGATTAAAAACATGGTTTTTGAACAAGGTGATATCTTGGTGACTATATATTTCTATTATTTTTATATTTAGCGTTACATAAAGCTTCTATCGAGTAATTTGAGCTCGAAGTTAACTTGATCGAGGAGAGTATTTATTGACTTCGAGCTCATGCTTCCAATACATCGAGCTCGAGCTTTTGTCGAGTTTTTCATGTCTTCATGAACATAAATATATTTATTATACATATCTATATAAACAACTTAAATGCTAATATAATAATTGTTATAGTAATTTTTATTGTGGGACTTTATAAGCTATAATGTTTCTAATTGTTTTTTTATAATTTATTTGCTTTTTAACTTTATCGCGTATTTTCTTAACTTTATCAATAATTTTGGCTATCAGATACAAATTTTATATATAAATTTGAGCTTTTCGAACCGAGCTTTAGCCGCATTCGAATATTACTCGAGTTGAGCTCAAGTTTGAATGATTAAGGCTCGTCAAGCTAACGAGCAGCTCGAGCCTACTATATAAATTTCAAGTCGAGCTCAAACTTTGTCAAGCTTGAGCTCGGCTTGGCTCGATTACGGCTTACACATATGTGAGGTTATACTCTTAGAGGGCATTACCGAGAAAAAATCTTTTTATTGTGAAAATAATAAAAATGATATAACAAATAACCCGAAAGCTTTTAGAAAAGTTACGTAACAACGGAGAGAATGTAAACCAATTCGGTGTAAACAGTTTAGCAAATTTTGTTTTTTAGGCTTTTGATGCACGAAAATTTTGTTGTTCTTAAAAGATTAGAAAAAATAAATAATAGAACTTCATGATTTTTATCCCTCAGCATAACAATTGTCGCAAAAAGAGTTTGACAACAATTTTCTGATTTTCTTGCTTTCTTTCAAGGATTAAAGGTTCTTTTTTATATTTATTTTAGTCATGTTCATAGCTTTAAAGCCAAAATGCAATTTTAGTATCACAAATCATGCTACTAGTGTTATTTAGTACTTCACTTAGAGTAATGTGCATTTCATTGTACTTAAACTTCATAAAACAGATCCTACCTTCGAATAAATGAAATTAAAATTATACTGTAACATTTAATTATGAATAAATTTAGCGAAATATAGATGGCATGTTTGGCCCAGAGCTTATAAAAGTCTAAACAGCGGTTGCGCATTATTGGGTTTAACTTGGAAGGAGATGATGCGGAGGAGTATCGTTGGATGACACGCAACAAACTCGTCACAAGCTGGAAAGGTTTTCTAAAAAGCGTGTGCGCATTCAAATTTGGGGCCGACAAGTACGTGGATTCTCAAAGAGCCCTCTCCAAACTTTTGCAAACCGGTACCGTTGCACAATACCAAAGTGAATTTGAGAAACTAATGAATCGGGTTACCGATGCTTCAGAAAGCTTACTCATCTCGTTTTACATCTCTAGACTAAAACTGGCATTACAACGGGAGTTATTAGTGTCTAAGCCTACAACTTTAAGAGAAACCTTCTCCTTAGCTCGTGTCACTGAAGCTAGGTTGAAAGATCAGTGGCCCACCTCAGCCATTGCTAAAACCCACGACGTCATCACAGTCGTCCAGACGAACAACCCAACGCGTTCACAGGTTACCGCTACTTCTCCAAATTCAGGGAAACCGCCTCTTCTACCCACACCTACCGAATATACCACCAACACTAACACTACAGCACTGGCCATCAAGTGGATTTCACTAGAGGAACGACAAGAACGTCTTAACAAGGGGTTGTGGTTCAATTGTAATAGCAAATGGATGTGTGGTCATAAATGTCCCGGTAAGTTTCTGTTGCATATGGCGGAAGAGGACGGCAACCTAGGCCGTGAGATACCTGCGGACCAGCTTACTACCTTGAGGGCAAGGTGAATTTCGAAGGACAAGGGAATGTTACGACTGATAATGGGTGAGCAAGAACAAGAGGGTTCGGTAGGCCCCAGCTTGGCACAAGAATTCGTGATGCGTTAGGATAAACATCTAAATTATGAAGTGTTTAGGATATGTGGTAGGAAAGTGTTTGAGTAGTTTTAGGATATGTATTTGTGTTTGTTTGAGATTATCTCATTATTAGTATTTAAACTCATCATATGAATGAAATCAGTTAAGTTTTTGTCAAATAAATATATCTGTGTTTTTCTCTTTTTTCCTTTTTAGGAGGTCGCATCACGCTTGAAGGGGGTGCCCTATCCCGATACTATCCGCAAGGGTCGTATCATAGTGTGTTTAGATACATGAGTACCTTTAAATTAAATTTGTATATTTATATATTTTGTCATTTAATGTCGTATAAATTTTAGATCCACGGCTCCGGCTACTTTAACGAACATATCTGAATATAAATGTTCGAGCTACTTCACCAACTCCCATAAACAACACTTAGGGTGCGTTTAGTTGAAGGGAAAACACCCTTATTTTCACAAAATGTTTTGTGAAAAACAAGGAAAACAGATATCGCGTTTAAATCATTGTTTTCCAACATAATTCTCTACAAAACACAAAACATGCATTTCACAATTTAACAAGGGAAACTACAAAACACATTTTATTTATTTTCCTTATTTTCTTTGTAATCCCTCTTGTTTTCTTGAGAATGAAAAACAACATCACATGAACGCGTTTTCTATGTTTTGTGGAAAATAAATCTCCTCCTCTTTTTTACAAATTTGAAAATAAAAAACTAGGAAATTTTTTCTCCAACTAAACGCAACCTTACAAGCTCCACCACTATTTTTTTTTTGAACGGCAAAATATATTAACTAAAAAAAAACTAACAAGAAGCTAGAGGGAACATTATAAAGAAATTAAATGAGGGTTTTTTAACCAAGCCTCCCACGTAAACACCCTATTAAAACTACTATGACACCAATTAAAAGATAAAGACACATAATATCATTCAAAAACGCGATCGTCTTGGAGGAATGTAATCAATATAATTCGGTTCCTACAAATACCAAATAGCCACCAAATAGCAACAAAATAACTGCCTCTCCAACAAAACTTAACTTTGGAGAGAGCCGAATAGAAGAAAACCACTCCTGCAACTCCGAAAACGACGACCAAATCTGCCACTCCAAATCCCACCAGCGGCATATACGACAGTGTGTGTGGGTATTTAATGGGGTATATTTTATATAAAGTGGGTATTTTAATGAAAGGTGAGTTTTAGTGGTAAGGTGAGTTCTTATTACGGTTGAAAGGTGAGTTGTAAGGTGAGTTTTATTTGGAGAGAGAAAGCTGATGTGGCGCTGACGTGTCAGGTGGGTTTACCACCACCACTCCATCCAGCCGTTTATCGTTTTAAAACGTCGGTTTATATTTATCTAGTCGTGTATTTCTGCTTTTATCGACTTTCTATTCTTGATTTGCTCATTTATGTCATAGCTTGTTGTACTGGTCTCCATATTCGTAGTTTTATTTGTCTCTGTTTTAATTATTTTCCAATGCAACACCGCCTTGCATTTATAAGACAATAGTATGATGATGTGAGATCATTAAAAAACAATGTCATATTAAAGAACAAAATAACACATCCTAGCCACCTATTTTTCATAAAATAATAAAAAACTCATTTTCCATCTCTTTTTTAAAAATTAAATATCTTGCAAACGGTAAATCGTCAAACGACAAAAAATACACCATCGCGACGAGAATTAAATCATCTTTTTATAGAGGGGCACTTTTATATACTTTCGACGAACCTTTTTTGAAAAAAAATTTCAGTCACGTCTGAAAAAATCACATGTGATTTGTAGCAGATGTAACATTCCGTATTTTCAGGTCATTTACAATACTATTTAATTTCACTATTTATTTTTTTCTCGTACGCAAACGATTTCATATACTTTTTGATCATTTTTTTTTAGTGTTAAAATTTACGCGAAGAAAAATTACACGTGATTTGTAAAATCACTTGTGATTTGTTGTTTTTAAAAATCACGTGCTATTTCATAAAATCGCATGTGAAACACAAAATTCACTTATGATTTTTTTAAGTAATAAATCACTGCGATTTCATCATAAATTCATTAAACGCTTGTAATTTACAAATTACGTGTGATTTCTCAAGTTAAAGAATCGACACTGTGAATTTTTTCGAATCACGTGAGATTTTTCGAATCACGTGTGATTTTTTCTGGGCGAAAATTAAAAAAAAAAGTTCGTCGAAAGTATATAAAAGTGCCCGTCTATAGAAAGATAATTTAATTATCTTCGCGATGGTATAATTAAATTTGCGTAACGATTAACGGTTTGAGAGATATGTTAATTTTAAAAAATAGGATGAAAGTGGGTTTTTTAATTAAATAAACATAGGATTTAATATAAGCCGTTAGATGAAAATAAAATGGATGGATGAGATTGAAGGATTTGTTCTTTAATTGGACATTGTTCTTTATAGATCTTTTCTGATGTGATTCATGTGTAATTGTGTATAATGTGTGTAAAGTACAAAATGAAGAGATTAATGGGAAAGTACTATATAGAGAGTAACTGAATATTAATGGGGCAAAGGTCATAAATGACTAAATTACTTATTCAAATGTATCGAAGTTCTTAGTATACTTTATAAAGGTACACCAACACATGTATACATTCAAATTTTTATCAAAATGACTAACTTTTTAAGTAATTTGACTAAAATACCCTTTTGTCTTCAATCTTCATCTTCCTCGTATTTATACCCAGAATCATGACCAATTTTTCCAGCAACATCAAATCATTTCTTATATTTTTGATGGCTCGGGTTTTTATAAACACATTAAAATCCAAAATCATAACAAACCCACATCCAAAATATAATCTTTAACATAACTCACCAAACCAATAAATCCAATCATTTCCCCTAAAAAACACTCACATCACAGCATCTCACTTGCAAATCTGATACCACTAAAACCACCTTGGGAACCATCATAACTAGTGTGACCAACACAACAATAAGACACCAAATCAAAACTGAAATTAAACCTTGAATTTCAATAAGAACAACTCATAAACCAAAATCGATTCATGACGTCATCTCAGTCGGATCTTGAATCATAACATCAATTCGATATTGAAATCCATTTATCTTATTGAACGAATGAGATAAAGAAGATGGGCTCGTGACTTGGCTTTTTTCATCGTCGGTATGGTTGTGGTGTTTTAACGGTGGATATTTTTAGGCTCATTGCAATAGGTTGAATTAGAATATGTGTCATTTGTTAGATGTCTGTTTATATATAAAGGGAGTGAATTCAAAGAAATGATTAAGATGTGTGAAAATATTTGTCTTTGAGTGAAATTTTTGTTTATATATACTGAGACTTGTTTGGGGGTTTTTTAAGGTATGATAGGATTGGAAGTGAGTTTGCGTTTATTTTGGTTTTGATTTAGGACAAGTTGTGCATTTTGGGTTTGAATGAGATAAAATTGAATTTTGGATCTAAATGAAATTGATTTAAGATATGTAATTGAAAAATGTATTCAATTATCAAGAATATAAGAAATGGTTTGAGGATGGACCGAAAAATAGCCGAGATGGTGGTCGGTAACCAGATGAAGTCACCGAATTCTGGGTATGAAGTTGAGAAAGATGAAGATCAAGAACAAAATCTAGGTATAAATATGAGGAAGATGAAGATTAAAGATAAAAGGGTATTTTAGTCAAATTACTTAAAAGTTGGTCATTTTGTTAAAAATTTAAATGTATACATGTGTTTGTGTATTTTTATAGAGTACGAGGCATGCAGACCCGTGCGATGCACATAGGTTGTATCTAATTGTTGATTGCGTAAGGTTTCTGTGAGCTGAGGAGGTATAAGCATGTTGGTGCCTTAAGTGCATGAATCTTTAAGCAAAGTATTTATAGTTTCTCAATAAAAGGTGTGTAATAAGGTTATTAAGATGCAAACACATTAACCCTCTCATTAACACTTGACATCAACGACTGTTATATATTTTCTTAATTACCTACATCATCGTCTTGCAATTAGTTGATTGGTCAATGATGTTATGTTGTATATGTGCACCATGGTGTCTTTCCTCTCTAATATAAAATATTGAATTTTGTGTGTTTACCTGATTTACATTGTGAGAATTAAAGTTAAAATGATTGCAAAGGTGCATATTATATGATTAGCATGTGCCGGAAGACTGGTCGTTTAGCCAGCCTCAAAGGTTATTAGCTCCAATCATTTGATAATCAAGACTTAAATAAGATCCATAAACTGAAATAAAAACATGTACTCGCATAATGACCCTTATTCACTTTATAATAACATAACATTATTTCAAAAGAAACTATGTTCAGTCAACAACTCTGTAAAATGTAACCTGCAATCAATGTTGTACTTTATTCGTTAAAACCCCCAAAGTTTCTTCAAGCAATGCACTGTGGATATACTGGCTACCATGAATATAGTACGACCAATGATGCATGATGTACCAAACATTAACGCAGGCAAGCACCTTAGTCCAACAATGAGGTGAACCCGTACGGCTCTGTAATGGTTGATGCTTCTTTCTGGTCTTTGGCACCATTCGTCTAATCATGGCTAAGACTGACTAACATTCTCTTTGCCAGCAGGCTCCCGCTTGCAGTTTCCGGGGCTACTGGCCTATAATCCAAATTAACATGTTGTTGCCACGTTTTCGACAGGCTTTAAAGTCAAATCCTTGCGCTGCATTTATAATTCATTACAAAAAACAGTTACAATGATGGATGATTATCAGAGGTATCAATCTGTAATGTTGTACACATTTTGCTTGCAAATTGATCATTAAGCGTGGTTAAACCATTAAAGTGGTAAAGCAAAAACGTTGGGATAAAAAGACAATGGTATGGTTAATTGGTTCGAATTGGTCAAAACTAACCTAAGGTGTGCTTTAAGGAACACATATTCTTATAGTATTTTACACACTAACTATTTATAACAAAAAATGTTTTGGGCTGAGCAAATCCAACTCATCTTGACGAGCATCAAAAGTAACCATTTTAACCCGTCACCAACCTACCCGCCCCAACTGTAATAGTGATTTGTGAAGGAAACTATACATACTGCAAAGCCAATCTCCGGCTTTCCAATGCTGCAGCCAAGTTACATAGAGTTACGACAGCAAATGCTTATCAGGCAAGC
Organism: Tanacetum coccineum; assembly: GCA_026074375.1. Lineage (NCBI taxonomy): Eukaryota > Viridiplantae > Streptophyta > Magnoliopsida > Asterales > Asteraceae > Tanacetum > Tanacetum coccineum. The sequence goes on from BQNB010056890.1 coordinate 31,248, forward strand.
AATGTGACCAACATTCTGACTTCTACTGAAGACCCGACTCCTGATTGAAGCTTACATCTGCATCAACAATTTCAACAGGTAAATTTACTCTTCTGCGCATGTCAGTACACACATATATTGTCGTAAAGTGTATTACAACATTGGCAAAAGTTGTATTTGTTACATGGACAATCTTAGATTCGTTGTGTGTCGTTTAGCGTCCTCCTGACGATATAAGTTAAATCTAAACTTAGGAAAAAACATAACTTACCAAATCAATCGCTTTAAATACAGCCTTTTCCAACTAATCTCTTCAAATGCTCCCTGCACACACAAAAGTAAAAAAAATGTCATAACCACTATTAAGCAAACATAGTAAAGAAAACATACCTCGACTATTTGGCTAAAGAGTGCATACTTAGTTTCATAAAAATACATTACAAATCTGCGCATTTACATTTTACCTAAATTTGACACTTACTTGACCACACCACTTTTGGGCTGTTATGGCTTGGAGAAGGAATTCAGAGAAGATGTTTACAGGGATTTTGAACAGCTAACTATGGATTTCTATAATAAGGGAAATCTTTATCTCAGTTTTTGGAGCATCTTGTGAGCGAAGGGAGCCAGGATGTCCATGTGCACAATGCTTTGGGTAAATTTATCATAGACAGCAATAAAAATCCCTAACACTTCCTCAAAACTAATCCGTATTACAATCCACATGTTGTTGGGAAGCCTAAAACGATAAAAAGTAAAAAGCAGCCAAGTTTGACTTCTTTACAATGGAAGTGAGGTCTTATGAGGATATTATCTTATAGAGATGGAGTGCGTTTTTAGCTCTTGGTCTAGAGGACGTCTTTTGTGACAATAGAAAGAACGGTGGTTGTACATAGCAGTATGTTGTAACTGTGTTATCATGTAAACACTGTAGGGTTCCTCTTATTTATGCATTACTTGCAATATCAATATAACTTCTTTCTATTTGCATTTTTACCACAATATGTTGAAACCTATAGCTAATATTTTAAGTCATGTGATTAAAAAGAGGTGTTTCTTGGTTGTGTTTTAACTTTGATGGTTCAAAGATGCATTATTAGCAAAAAGTGCATAAAAAGAAAAGGTGTCGGCCGATGAACCCAACCCGACCTATCTCAACCAAAACCAATTTTGGTTTGTTACCCCAACTCGTCCATTTTGCAAAATGTAGTTAAACCAAATACAATATCTGTTTTATCCACAATATCCTCACAATCATGCCCTCAATTCTTCCCCCACACTCTTTTACAATATCCCTCATATAAGTTGCATCCAACATTACAACAATTAAAAATAGTCCCAAACACCCATGGATTCAACTATTTTGAAAGTTCCAAGCACTTGAATATAGAAAGTAAAAACAGTCCCAAACACCCTGAGAATTAGCCATATATACTTTAGGATTTATAATACACGCCACAGATATCTCGGACCTTTGTTTTCGTCTCTTTTGAAGGTTCATAATGTAATATGCAAAGATAGAGTGGCCACGCATACCTGTGAGTATCGCATTGTAATCGCGTCACGCTGTAAGCTCTTTCACGGAAGTCTTTTGACGATTCTCCATCTTCACCCTGCAATACGCCAACTAAACCGCGGTTGCATGCTCCCTAACCTGTAGCACAGTAAATTTGACACCTACTATTTATCGAATAAAGTGGTCATATAAATATATAGAATCTATGTGGCCACACATTATACCTACAAACAATAGGAGTAGACATCAAGTGAAAAATATCAGCTTTAAAAGCAGAAATATGGACACGGTAGAAATCTAATCTCCCACAGTCCAACCATAGATATGTCAAACTTAAAAAAATCCCTATGCCTAACAATTTCATATGCTTCAATATCATATTGACACGACCATTTCATTGTCGTTGCCCCATCAAATGTATCATTTTTAATCAAATGTTCGTTGACCTTGTAAGAACATATTAACCTTCTCTCATTAATCAAACTTAATTTGAGGGAAACAAATCAATAAGTTATAAGTTCTCATATCTCGTAACAGAGCTAAAAACATATGAATAAATCAACCTGGGACCCATAGAACTCGCACTCCCTTGCTCACCAAACGCCGCTACACTCTTTCACCGCTACACTCTTTAATTCACGTATGTCTACAAACAGCCCTGGTCCATTCTCATCCTTCTCCAATATTGCATTCACCCTTAAACAACCATCAAAAATCCATTATTCACTAGTGTGAACTCAAAGGATAAGCGAACTAAAATTACTTGTTAGTCGAAATTCATTACTTTCATCACTTATAACATAGAGAAAACTACGCACATATCTAGTTTGTTTTTAGCTTAAAACTTATTTAAAAGTTGCAATAAGAATGATAACCAAGCTGATTCGCATTATGAGCCACTATACAGGATAAGTAGGAATATGCCTAGTAGCCGACAACTTATTCTCCCTAATTTTTATGATGCATCTCCACCGCTATCAATTAAGCAATAAGCATCCAATAATAATCATAAATAATTAAAAAGACAAACAAACATCATCTATATGTTTTTTAACAAAAGAAAATACATATGAACTCACCAGTTGAGTAAGGAGATTGAAGAAGGCAATAATGATTAATGTTTTGATACAAAAGTAAACAGCACAATAAGATAAGGAATGCATACTCGGGGATGTGAGGTTTTAGGTGGTGGAGATCACAGTGGTGGTCTGTCTCGATTCGGTGGTCAGGGCTTCAATGGTGAGGGTTTACATGGTGGGAGTGGTGATGGTGGTAGATTTAAATGGAGGTAGTGGAAGAATTTGGTGTTGTAACTGATGATGGTTCATTTACTTGACACTTTATATTCAAATGATTGATCAGACGTGAAAATACTCCCATTAAAAATGATCAGACTTGATACTGCAGAATGGAAGTCGAATGATTGCAAGCCTTTAATGGATACAGCCCCATTAAATTAAGAGACTATATCTTTTAATATAATAGATAGATACTAGAAACTTCAGTATATTTGAACAAGTATGTGTACTTTCCTTGTTGAATTATATCTTGAACCCAATACTTATTCTAGACAATAAGTTTTTGCCTGTTCAAGTATGAAAGTTAAGTGAAAATCGTGAATACTGCCTCCAAAAGAAATTTGCAGTCGTGAAATGAGTTTTTTGAAAATGATAGGTGAAATTTATTTTCATCTCATGCAGTTGGAGTATTATATAACTTATGGTAGAATTGAAACGTGTATTGAAGTTCTTATAGAATAATAACACCTAATAAACAAATTTGAGTTTGCCATTTTTCTTACACAAAACAAATTGACATGTAAGTATTAGATAGGTATATTACATAAGTTGGCTTAAGCCCGGTTATAGGCTTTGAATCCATTAGAGTTTTAGAGTTTTATTATGTTTGTATCTATAAATATGCATGATTAATAAACGAATCCTCACGGGGTTTTCTATCTTCCAACATGGTATCATGAGCAGCTATGATCTTGAGACCTAGTCGGTTATCAAGCCGCCACTTTTATACCACCCCGTCAAACCTCACCATCTCTATTGTCAAAACCTACAGCTGTCATGAGCCTTTTCTTTCCTTTTAAATTATGATCTATGCCTACTAATTGGCCATTATGAGCCATCGCTATCCTCTAAACTTATGATTTCTTTTCCAAAGAAGTATGTTTACAGCCTATGCCGCTGCCATCGTTTCTTTTTGGTTGTATAAAATAAAATATTGTCATCGTAGATTCTTTCTTGTTTCTCTTTTCAATTAATAGTGATGTTTGTTAACCGACGTCTCTATGCTTGTGTTTCTTTTCATTAATTAATGCTTCCTTTTTTTTTTCTTTCTTTCTTTTATCAATCAAACAGAAAGATAGAAAAAAAAACTTGCTTTTTTGTTTTTTGTTTTTTTCTTTCCAAAATCATTCCCTCTTAAAGTTTTTTATTTATTTAGCATCTCTTATCATGTTTTTCTTTTATATAAAAAAATTCAAAGTGTCAAGTTATCTCACAACCCTTCTCATTGAGAATTCTCAAGCAAGTTCAAGATTACAGCAACAATTATCATATCAAGGTTGTAAAAGCAAAATAGAGCTCTACTGTTTCTAAAGATTTATTGATTTTTGGCAAGTTTCACTCCAGTTGGATCGAAGATCTCCGCTCCAACTGTGGGGGAGTATTAGATAGGTATATTAAATAAGTTGGCTAAAGCCTGGTTGTGGGCTTTGGGTCCATTAGAGTTCTAGCTTCTAGGGTTTTATTATGTTTGTATCTATAAATATGCATGACTAATAAATGAATCCTTACGGGGTTTTCTATCTTCCAACAGTATGTTGTTCAATTTTTTACACAGGTGCCATGAGTTAATCCTTGACAGTTCACATCTTTTTTTTTTGAACAGCGGATTTTATTAAGAAACTAGCAAGAAGCTAGAATTACAGAGAAATCAAAGAAGGGTTTTTA
>BQNB010056891.1:6313-35418 GCA_026074375.1 Tanacetum coccineum
GAAGAGCGTCCTTTACCATATTTTACTTATTCAACACTTTTAGCATCTTCGTTAAGTGGGCACTCCTTGCCGAGATGAGGTCCATCGCAAAGCTGGCACCCAACTTGAATAGCATGAACATTTTCCTTTAATTTTTTCATATCTCGACCAAGGTTATCAAGTTTACTAACAATAGCAGCCATTCCTATAGAATTATTGCTGCTACATATGCTTTGGCTAGGTGAACCGTCGTGCCATTTCTGAGAGTGGTCAGCCATAGTCTGGATTGTTGTTAAACCTTCAACAGGTGTCATGCTAGGAATTGGCCCATGCGAGTCTAGTAATTGACAGTTCATAGTGCTCAAACCATTGTAGAAGATATTTACCTTCTGATGACTATTTATGTCGTGAGTCGGGCACTTATATAATAGGTTATTGTACCTTTCCTAAGCCTGGTACAATGTTTCTTCTCCCTCTTGATTGAAGTTGTGAATATCTTCAAGTTGTTTAGCGGTCTTAGATGGTGGACAATACCTTTGGATAAAGGCCTTTTTAAGGAGATTCAAGTATTAATGGTTCCTGGGGTTAGTCTATCCACCCACCTTTTTGCTGCTCCAGTGAGGGTGATAGGAAAAACACGAAGCATGACTGCATCACGTGTCACTCCTAGAATGTTGAACAAACTGACGATGTCCAAAACCTGTTCAATGTGTTTGTGGGCGTCGTCATTTTTGTTTCCTGAAAAAGTATCTTTCCTTAATTCCCACATGAATTGACTCTTAATCTCGAAATTGACATTACCCCTAATTTTTGGTCTAACCACATCTGGTGCATGGTTTCCTCGAGTCAATGTCAAGTATTGCTCCATGGTGAGGTTGTCGATATTTTCCCCAGCCATAACGATTCCTGAAAAATAAACAAAAACTAGTGTAGAAATTAAATGCAAAGAATATAGAAAATCAAATTACTACTAATTGTTAGCTCCCCGGCAGCGGTGCAAAAAACTTGATGCGTGTTTTCTTTTAAGAAATAATTTAACAAGTTTTAAATTTATAGAAACCCGTTCACCGATGTCTACACGCACCAATGGGCAGAGAACCTGGTCGTGTGTAATGTAGGATTGGTAAATCCGAGGTCGTCCCAAAAGCTAAGTTTAAATTAGTTATAATTTGAAATGTCACGGGTTTGAAAATGGTTATGAATAATTTTGAGAATTAAGACAGAAAGTAAATGCGAAAAAGTAAATTGAAAAGAAGACTATAGGGAGAAAAGCGTGCTAACCTAGTTACTTCATTACTAGTGTATATGACATGTTTCCTAGTGCAAAGTCTAAATATCGTTTTATTAGTGTTCTAATATTGACAGATCCGAATTGACGTTCGAGGTCTGTCATATACTTCCATGGATCCCAATTGCTCGAAAGTCACGATGTTAAGGTATCCTGGTTGTAGCTATGAAGTACCAACCATCCAAAAGACTTGTCTATAACCTAAATAGATTATTAACTCTCTCTGAAAGAGTTCTTGTGTTTTGTTAAGTATTTAGGGTAATTAAGGCGGTGATCAGATCGATTCCTACACTAGGATAGATTCTAACTTATCCAAGTACCTTTGTAATCCTAAGTTTAGCGGTTTGCCTAATAAAAGGACTAACCAGATCCAAACTACCTTTCAATATTGCTAAAACGCAGGGATCTATGACAAGCTATAAGGATATATAATAAAATGATAATTAAATAAGAAACATTGATCAATACATTAGTAATTACATAATTAGGTTAGCACTAGAAGTGCTTAGCCACTCATGGTAACAGAAAAGTAAGAAATAATGAAGGGATTCATTGATCGAAAGCTCGTAGTTCTTACAGGACTTGTTTATGAATGATTAAATACAAAAGTAAGTAAAGTGATTTCTCCCTAGGACTTCAGATGGATTTCTTCGACCTTTGGAAACTTGGTTCGCCCCTTGATGTTGTGGTAGAAGGGTTGATGATGAATATGCAGAATAAGAGCTCTATTTATACTTTTTGAACTTGTTACAACGTAACCTTTGTGTGTGGTTAGGCCGTAATCATACTGATGTGGGTTTCCTTATTGTAGGCAAAATAGATGTTACGGCGTAACTTCAACATCCTTGTTACATCGTAATGCTGACTCGGATGACTCATCAATCAATAATGAGATGTGTTAGGGCGTAAACTCTGCAAGTGATTACGCCGTAACCTTGGTGATGACCAGTCTTGCCTTAATTATGTTACGGCGTAACCTTTGCGGGATGGTTACACCGTAAAATGTCTTGAAAAATCCATATTTGCTTGTTTTTGTGTCCAAACCCTATGTTTCTTGCACAAATGCTCAATTTCTTCCTAAAAACAAGAAATAAGTTATTAAGTACCATTTTCAGGCATTTATGAGATAATTACATGCATTTTGATAGAGATTTTGATACCCAAAAGTATTAAATATTTGATGTTATCAGGTACAATTGGTACAAAGCAACGTTTAAATAAGATATTAGACCTAATTAGAAACATGCCACATTTTACCTCTCAAAGCCAAATCGTTTCTGGTTTCCTAGTTTAAACGATTGGTAAAAACATACCAACCATTTCAGTTAGGTCTACTATTATCTTGAATGCTACTTTGTACCAATGTGTTCAGCCTCTCAAAGCCAATTGCATTGAAACAAACGCTACCAAATCGATCATTAAGCAAACTACTAATGGTGACTAAAACTTACTATCTAATAAAAGGTTCAATGTTGGCCTTCTGTCATCCTAGCTTCTAATATATTTAGCACTGATTAGTCCTATACTTCATTATCCTCAAATAAGTGTCACCGGACAAAACACATACTTCACGAAAATTGTCATTAATGGCGAATACAATGCCTTCTATTAATAACAAAGCACCAACTGCTTGATTAGTCTTGAAACTTAAACCACGTGCCATATACCAAATTATATTTTTTTTTCAAAAATAAATAATTTATAAGACAAACAATAAGCTACCCTGAAATCCGACAAACATCTAAGGGGCGCTCGTATGTGTTTTCACACCATGGATTTTGTTTCATTGCTTTTAAAAAAATTCAATAGATACATATTCTGTACACTTACAGTTTCAAGTATGTGTTTTCAAACTTGTTTCTGGGGCTTCAAATCCATGAAATATCCTTCAGTGAAGTAACGTCTCTCTTACAGGGTTATCTAAATCAGGGAAAAGCTCACTTTTAACGTCTTACAACTGCAATAATAAACGAATAACCAAACATATAAAGCAATAAATTCATCAACAAATTATCTATCTTTAGACATAAAACATCAACAAATTATCTATCTTTAAGCATATACACTATTCAACTTAGAGGTTTAACAAACCAATGGTGCGTGCGAAAACGCGAAAGACCGCTACCGCGACGAATCCTCTTGAGTCACGCAACTGTTCCGTAACCTGTCATTAAAATATTATATCAAACACTTGGTATGTGAAGAGCTCAAAATTAATAGAAGAGTTCAAAATTAACCGAAAACATAAAGCCTCAAACTTTATTTAAAAATCATACCAATTAGCACTTTATTTGGTTCGACTTAATTACCTTGAATCAAATGGACATATACGCATAAACAAAAATCATCTATACCCTAAATTTTAAAACCCACAAAATTTAACACAAATAAATCCAAACCATCAAGTTTCAACTTAATTAAACACCAATTTCGATACCCATATTTCAAATAACCAAAATCTAAAAAACAAAACAAAAAACAACTCAATATTTGAAATTTAAAATATAAAAAGTAAAATTAGTTGCACATCTTACATGCAATTTGAAGTGTGGATCTTGAAATCGATCAATATCTACTGCTTTTTTATGGTCCGGCATAAGATGTCGATGAACTGCTCCTGCCATTTTTTTTCATTTATGGATTGTTGGGTGGGGTAGGAGGATTAGGTGAAGATAATGAAACTCAAAAAGGGAGGGGTTGTTGCTATGGGTTTGGTGTGTGCGGTTTTTGGTGGGATGAAGCTTCAATGAAGGAGGTAATTTGATACATGTTTTGTTCTCAATCCCTTGCTAATGAAGACGATTAAAAAATAATAGATGGATTAAAATAAGGGGGTTACTGTAGATATGTGAGTGTTTACTTTAGCTCTATAAGAGGCTACTTTTAGCACAAACAATATATATAAATATGACTTTTTATCAAATAATCATAATCATATGTTTTATTCTTATTACATATTTTTTTAGTTTTAAAATAACGATGGAGGATGAGACATTAGAGGTACTCTTAGACCATGTTAGTCTGTCAGTCTGGTACATAATTGTGACTTGCTGAATGTTAGCAGAAAATACATATTGCAGTTTTTGTTTCCCTAAACTCTAGTAGTAACAAACAAGAAATTTCGTTGTGTCTCACGCTTGGTTCGAGATGGTACAATGATGAGAGTTGTGCTCATGTGCCTTTTCGCTTTTAATATTCGTAACAACTGCAAAGCTTTTGAACGATGGAACATATATAGTCAATGCCATTGGTGGGAGTTGGGACTAGCGTTCACAATCGCTGGGGAAGATTGTTAATGAAGCTTTTATGTATGCTGGCTAATCTTTCCAATCATATGTGACTCGAGTGGGTGGAATGAGATTTTATCTCAAAAATTTATGTTAACTAGAAAGAAGTTGTGGAACTTGATTAAAAATAGATTGATGTATATGGACTGTAAAATACACATATAGTTGAGACACTTTTTAGGTATTTAGTGACGTTAAAGTTTTTTGTTTAAAAGCCACTTAATATTTATGGCACAAGGTTTTCTGAAATTCACGATGCACCTTTAGCCAAAATAGTTAGTGTTTGAGCACCCTCGTTACATGACAGTGGAGAGGGATTTGACGGGGTGGCATAGATGCAGAGACTCATGGCGGCCGACTAGGTTTTCTGATCTAACCCGCTCTGATACAATGTTGAATGATGAAAACCCGTGGGTGATACGTTTTATTGATGGGATATATATAGACAAATACATAATGAAACCCTAATGGACTCGAAGCCCACAAGCGGGCTTGGGCCAACTAAATACATCTAATACATACGAGTGCACTATACACCTATAACGCTACCTATGATGTGAGTCATTGTACTAGTCCTCGACTGCTCGCGTTACATGGCTCGCGCCAAGGTGGCCGGTTGAGTTATCAACATTTACTCTTTGTTTTATTTTATGTTAAAAAACATGTTTTTTTTATGTTTTTTATCCTTTAAAATCTTGCGAATAACATTTCTTTTTGTAGTTTTAACACACACCTGTCTCTTAAACACAATATACCATTTACCTTCAAAAACATATACATTTATTCAATATCATTACGGATCTCAACTATGATGATCATTACAATATTTAATTCGAAGACGATTCGAGTAAATATATGTGCCTTTATCAAGCTTATCAAGAATTTCAATCTTTTGGTTACCAAGAAGCCGAGAGTTTGGTTCCTCACACAAGGACACCTATACCACGTATTTTTATTTCGTACATTTTTTTAATTTGAATTTATTTATTATTTTTAACTTTTTTTTTATTTTTTAATTCAATAAATATGACTCGAGATCCTATAACTTAGGTGATGAGGGAAATTGTTTTGTTCAAAGTCATATGCTGAAAAACTAACGTGACAACTACATTTCTTAAACACCAAAAAATGCCAATATATGTGTTGGTCGGGCTCTTCTTTAGACGCCAACCAATCGTATGTGTTTCAGACTTTCCTTGCGTGCTCCTTAATACCACATAGCTATTGCATGCCCAAAGATTTGCAAATGGTTGGGGCCAAAGCCCTCCACAACCCATTTATAGCTTTGGGGGAATTGCATATATATATATATATATATATATATATCCTTCTAAAGACTAATAATTGCATATATATCCGAGCTAAACTTATAATTACGTATATATCCTTCTAAACCCATAAAAATTATAAATTTTGCGTCGACGAGAATCGAACCCACTTACTAATTATAGAATTGTGTAAGAATTATCTATACTATTTATAAAGCATTTAGTGTTAGGAAACCTGCACACTTTTATTAGTATAAATCGAATAAAAATATTAAGGTAATTAACAGCAAGTAAATAACATAAATTAAACGCAGTTATAACGAACGAGGCTCGTGTTTAACACGATTCCCTTAAAACAGATTCGCCGTCTGTTTCCCAGGGTACAACGTCTAAAGATGTTGTACAGCCGGACTAGACAACTTGCCTGAAAGATTACGGAAACGATCGATTTTTCTGATCGACCGAATTACTAGAAATAGGCCGCTACTGAAGCTGTTGTGTATGGTATTATGGAGTACGTTTTCTGTGTCTATAACTGAATGAGAAGAGGCTGCTTATGTAGCCTAAACCTAGCTTGGTTACCAAGCCAAGTTAGCAGATAAGCTTAAGCCGAATTTAAACTTTCGGTATTTATCTTAAACTTAATCAGAAATTTTTAGATAAACTCTTAGTTTAAACACACAAGAATATTCTGGAAACCTTATCAACTGAAAACAAAATCAGCAGCAAAAAGATATGCGCGTAGGCGAGATTTCGGAGCTGCATTTGTGTCCGCAGATCGGGCGGGCTCGCATGAGTTCAGAAGCTTCGAACCTATTTTGGCCCAGAAATCCCATTTTCTGCAACCCCCTGCACGCGCACGTAGGCGTGGGAGCATAACCAACCTAAAGGAATTTGGTATCCAATACCAAGATGTCCTTATAAACCACTATCCACTTCCCTTTTTGGGCGATGTGGGATAGTTTTAGTTCCCAGATTTTGCGTTCCATGTGCCTCACTTTGAGACACGATATCTCATTCATCTTAACTCTACTTTAGACATACTTTAGCTCGTTGCGAAGCTCTCTTCGAGGAGAACGCAAAGCCCCAATCCAATATAAAGATATATAACATCTACATATGTTAAATGTTATCTAAAGTTTGCAAAAACTCATTTTGCAATATCCATTTTTCCAAAAATCCCCCACATGAATGGAGATCGATCGAAAACACCCAAAAATTTTGGCAAAATTTCTGCGGTTGAGTCCTGCATAGGATAGGTAGGTGTGACCCTTTGAACCTTCCCTTGTGAGATGCACTTAGTCTCCTAGGTCTGAGTAGACGCGATGTCCTTAAACTCAACACCTATTTACGTAGACAACAATACACACTCACACAGAACTCTTCCTGACCTTGTCAAGTCCTCATAGTCGTGCCTGTCATGGTCATGAGCACTAGCCTGGTTCTGCAAGAGCTATTAGGAATTGTGCCCCCACAATTCCCTTCGAAACGACCCCACTTCTCTATCACATAGGTGATTTCATCTTGAATAATTAAAAACATATACTTTCAGATTTCATCTTGAATCGTTATGCTTTATGATTTCATCTTAAACCATTAAAGCCGTATGTTTAACCTCTCAACAAGTCACATTGTTATAGGAATGGACTAGGAAGTTACAAGTTAAGTAACTCCCCCACATTGACGTGACTTCCCCCACATTTCTATGATTAGGTTGTCCTATTGAACCTAGATCTTGGGATCTCCAGTCAACTAGGTTAGGTTTTCCTTCATAGAAACTCATTCCTTTAAGGGCTTTAGTCACATTCCTTTAGACGACTCTTTAACTAACTCTCTGCTTAAGCCTTTCATAAGCATATCCACGATGTTATCCATTGACTTTACGTAGTCAATCGTGATAACTCTATTTGAGAGTAGTTATCGCACAATCACTGTCTATGATAAATATGTCTTGACTTACCGTTTTACATTGTGATATGAGCTCTGTCAAAATTCAATAGACTATCACACTTTATAAACATGGCCGTTACCAGTTTACGCCATCTTGGTATGTTCTTTATGAATTAACGTAAATATCCTGCATATTCTATAAGTTTATCTCAAATGATAAATTCATATTTCATCATAGATTTAGCTATAAACGTCTTTTTGAAATACTTTCAAGATTTCTAATAAACATGCTTCCTACCTTATCGTATGTTTACACATCCGCTCTAGTAGATCTAGTTTCTTTAAGTAAGAATCTAAATTTGCATTACTCTATTATGTAAGAGTGCCGAATGATCTACATAATGCAATTTCATAAGTAATTACACTTACTCGTGTATTTATATTCAAATGTTCATTACTCAAATATCAGGTTACTTGAATGGGGTTATAATTTAGTCACACAACAACGTCATTTCACACATAAGTGCCAATATTCTTTGAGTATTCAAAATGGGCAACACCTTTACCTCTATTTTAAATGGAATTAAAAAGATGTCATTGAATTCTAGCTAGGTCAGAATCCTCCACATTGAACCTATCAAGAATATTGTCCTTATAATGTTTTTGACTTCAAAACAAATCCATATTGGTTCACATTCCAAGAACCATATCCAACAAGGTAACAACTAATGAAGTTCATGTTAAATCTTGACTCCAACATGTCATTAGTGGATTTATTTATCTTGTTATCACTTCTAGTGATAATTAATTATACCATCTATGTATAAACACAAGAATACATATATACTATCGATCGCACATACATCCATTAATTTTGAATCCACATTCTTACATGATATGGTTAAAAAATTTGATGTCATTGTTTGGGAGCTTGCCTTAAGCCATATAATGACTTAATAAGCCTATAAACTTTGCTCTCTAGTCCAGGAGCCATGAAACCCTTAGGTTGGTTCATGTATAGTACTTTTTATAAATCCCCGTTTAGAAATGTCATTTTCACATTCATTTGATGAACTTCCTAATTTCTTAATGCGGCAATAGCAAGTATCATCTTAACTGGGGTTATTCGCGTAGAATAAGTATCAAAAGTTGAGTATAGGCCTTTTTTTGTTGTTGAAGCTTTGATTCCAATCTTGATTTGTATTGTCATGGTGCCATGTATTTATTTCTTCTTGAAGATCATTTATAGGCCTAGGGTTTACAACCCGAAAGTATTCTGTGTGCTCCAAAGTATGATTTTGTAAAATAGAATCATGTCATTTTAATGGCTTCTATCCATTGAGCCATTCTGAGGAAGTTAACGCTTCTCAATAAGAAGTAGGTTCATTTTCTACCAAAAGAAATAAAATGGGTCCAAATTGATTTTCGGTTCTACGCCCTTTTGCTTCTTCTAGTTCAACATCTTCTTCCGTGGGTTGATTCTTGTCTATATCTTGAGAACATTATCATCTCGTTGTCTCTGATCTTGGACAACTTCGTCATCTATTCTAGATGATTTTCCAATTCCCTTCATTAACAAGGAAATATATTTTCAAAGAAGGAAGCACTTCTTTATTCCATTATTGTATCCTTGTGTATATCAACATACACAAAGAAACCATAAGCACTACTGTTATGAGCATATACTAAGAAAATGCAATTCATAGTTTCAGGTCAAATCTTTTGAACCTTGGGGTTCAATACGGATATCTTAGCTAGATATCCCCCCACATTTGTAAATACTTATAAGATAATCATTTTCTCATCGATAGTTCATAAGAACTATCTTATTTTCTTTACAAGTGATCTTATCTAAAAGCTAAGTAGCCGATATAATCACTTTCCCTCACATGCCATGACTTAAACCAGGACTTAAGAACATGGCATTAACCATATCTTCTAAGGCACGGTTCTTTTCTTTCAACAATTCTCTTGTTGGAATATCAAGAGCAATAAATTTGTGTCTTATTCTAAGTTTATCACATAAATTTAGAAATGGAAACACATATTCGCCTCCGATATGACTTCGAACCACCTTGTTTTCGATAATAAGTTGATTCTCAACTTATTTATATAGAACAATCTTGTCTATATCCTTACTCATAAATAACAATATTTTGTACCACCATCAGCAAATATGATGAAGTACTCGCTATTCTCTACCTTAGTAGGTATCATTTCCAAATCATATAAAACCATGTGAATCATATCAAGCGTTCGGTTATTTTTCGTTCAACCGAGAGAAGGACAAATCCGTTTAATTTTGTAGTCCGTGTCAATACAAAAAGTGGGTATCCAATTTTGTTTAATTAGACAACATATTGAGTTAAAATTTAAAACATGTCTTAGTCAACCATGCCATATATTTAAAGAATCAAATAAGCTGAATTCATACTCATTTTGGTAAAATGAACATTAGAAATACATTCGGCTTAAACATTTTTAAAGGCCTAACCCGTACGGACTCAAATTATGTTATTTGTTAAATCAATTTTTATTTGATTCAAACACAATATAAACGCCAAAATTCATTAAGCAACCATCCGAACACAAGATTCCTACGGAATCTTTGGCACGTAAAACGCGTTGGTTAACTTAAACTATTTTCCAGATGTGAATCACATCTCCTTTTCCCCTGATATTAGCAGTTAGAGAGTTGCCCAAAAATCATTCTCTCCATTCACAACTGCATTAAAAGATTTAATCAAACTCTTATCACCATATACATGACATTATCCCAAAGTGCTAATCCACCATTATCTAAGGTCGGATTGTAACACCCCTAGAATGGGTCGCAGCGGAAATATGTCAGGGAGCGTTACTTCATGAGTACATTGCACAAAGTATAAGAGAACGACTTCTAAATGAGTTGTTTGAAAAGTAATCTTGTTGATTTAATTGAAATTGAACTTGTTATAACATTTATCCCAAAGTTGCATCAAAATGTATGACTGAAATAATACAACGAGATTTGATAGTTTGTATGCAAGTAGAAACCCATGAATGTATCTTTTAAAATTTGGACTCCAATGCACATCAATTGCATCAAGCATCCTATTCACCTGAGAAATACATGCTTAAAAGTGTCAACATAAAGTTGGTGAGTTCATAAGTTTATGTAAGTATAAATGTTGGATCAAGGATTTATAAAGTGTGTATGACCATTTTAACCTATACAATAGTCACAAAAATGTAAGTATAAATGTTGGAATCAAAGATTTATAAAGTGTGTGTAACCATTATAATGTATACAATAGTCACGAAAATGTAATTTCGACTGCATTAACAGAAATCTAAAATATGTGCCCATTCAAGGTGCCCTACCTGGAAAACCCGAGTAGTGACTTAATAAACATGTGCTCATACCAAGTGCCCTTCCTGGAACACCCGAGAAGTGACTTAATGGACATGTGCTCATACCAGGTGCCCTACCTGGAAAACCTGAGCAGTGACTTAATGGACATGTACTCATACCAGATGCCCTACCTGGAACACCCGAGTAGTGACTTAATGGACATGTGCTCATACCAAAAGCCCTACCTGGAACACCCGAGCAGTGACAAGTTTGTAAATGAGCATGTAAACGAGTTTGTAAATGAGTTATGAAAACGAGTATGTAAACGAACATGTAAACGAGTTTGAAATCAATCATGTAATGAGTTTGTAAGTAAGTTATGAAAACAAGTATGTAAACGATTTTGTAAATGTGCATGTATCCTCCCCCAAAGGAGTTATAAAGAAATAAAATGGGGGTCATGAAACTCACCTCAAATGAAAGTATCGAACATGGTAATAATCAACCAAGAAAGGCGTCACAAATAGCCGGAATGCAACCTAATTAATTATAGGTCGGATAAGAATAATGCACTTGAAATAAATACAAAAATGTATTTTATATCGTTATATCACCACCTAATAGTTTTGTTTAACTTGTATAAATCAAAATAGTGTTTACGTTAAGTTTACCACTTTTATTATTTTTGCAACGATAATATATTTATAGTTTAGTTAATCTATAAAATAATATTTATAAGGTTTTAAATCGCGTATAAATATTATACAAGTAATACAAAAATATTTTCTAAGGTTTTTATATTTCAAATGGACCAAAAATGTCTGAAAATATAATTTTACTATTCATGTCAGAAAACAGTGCCAAATTTTATATAAGAAGTTACCTAGTTTCCATGGTGATTTTACCCATTTTTACACGGGCTTACAAAAAACGCGATCTTATTGTAAAATATCATTCTGAGTAACATTGTAGTTTTATATTTAAGCTGACTCGGACTCGAAAGTCCTCAAAAGTACCATTTATAAATCTGCCAGCACTTTGCCAAAAAATTGTTTTGCCGGTATTGTTTCAAATCTAGTTTTGGCCATAACTTATTCGTTTAAGTCCGTTTTTAGCGTTCTTTATATGCACGAAGTCGGGTGAAGATATACTAACACATTTTTAAGGTTTTAGCTCGACTAAAAAACCCTAACATTCTGTTTGAAAGCTGATGTCCCAAAAGGCATTTTACAAAGTTTTCGTCAAGTATTTCTACTCCACTTTCACACCATAAATCTACTAGTCTATGTATTTCAACCACTTTCAAAATCCACAATCATCCACTAAGCTAATCTCATCCAACATTTCACAATATCATGAAATAAACATAACATCAAAGAAGCTAGTTTATGAATTATAAACCTAACCACATGTCTAAAATCATAAGTAAGTGGTGTTCTTGATTTATTTGCAAATGTTTATAAAAGTAAACTTGTTGGTGATATAACTTTATAATTAAGATGTTTATGCATAAAAATACATAATAAAAGTATAGAAACATAAATGAACTTAATCCATATGTATGAAAATCAAAAGAGTGAAAGTAATATGCACCCTAGACTTTGATTCTAAACCTAAAATCCTTATGAAAACCCCAAATCTTGATTATTGAAACCCTAACTTGATCTTGAAAACCTCTTACTTTAAATGGAACCCTAACTTGCAAAACAACTTGGAACACCCTAGAATATACCCTTGATTAACCTTGTATGCTTGTAATGTCAAGATAATGGAAGAAAATAGAAACCCTTTTGGCCAAATTTGAGCCGTGGGTTTTGGTTGGGAGAAAAAAGAGTTTGGTTTTTTATTTTGCTAGTGAAATGAGAAGTGAATGAGATGAAGTATTGTGCTAGTTGTTTGGTCTTTATATAGCATAAATATCTAGGAACATAAGTACTAATCCTTCCATGAAATTAAGGAAGGGTGTGGGCTTGTGTAAGGATGGTGAGGTTGTGTAAGAAAGTAGCTAGTACTTGGTGGTTTAAGCACATGTTATTGTGTAAATGAAACTTGGTATTGTTTTGTGTATATACTTGTAAAATGGTATTGATTTTGTGTGTATGTACATACATAGGGACGGTTTGGGTGGAGTTTATGTGTAAGAATTATAAAAATTTTGAGTATTCACTATAATTGTGAGTCTTTGGTTGAGTGTAGATAGGTAGAATGGTTTACATTTATGCAAAAAGGTTCCAATGTGCGAAACGTAAACGTTTTACGTAACGTATAAAAATAAAATATGAAAAGTTAATAATTATTTTTGTAAAAATAATATAACACTTGTTTGGCGTAAACTTTTATTTATTTAATCTCAGTTTAAGTTGATTGTTGATTTTTTTGTTTACACGATTTAACTAAACGGTTGAAACTAAAGTAAACGCGTAAAAGTTTAAAATAAATAGTTGAATATTTATTGACGTAAAATGACCTGAAATTGTAGGATGTTACAGTCTCCTCATGTTAAAAGAATTTCATCCTGAAATTTAGTTTGAGTTGTCTTCCGGAGTGATGTTGGCGACGAGGTGCGGGTACTTATCTTAATCCTCCTAAAATGTGTGTACCAACTTCGTTTTCTTATTGCAGAGAGTCTCATTAGGACTGGTTTCAATTCCATGTCTATACCACTTAAGATTTTTCATCCTCGACATTTTCCTCCTTAATTGCTTTAGTTTGAGCATCCAAGATATGTGACGGCGGGTTAAAATTTATTTGTTGTGACTAAAATTCGAATCCTAGTGATATTATCCATTCCTTTACCTTAAAGTTGCAGCTATAACATTTTCCTTTACATGATCATAACGAATTTATACCTATGATGGCGTCGCAACTACAAAGTTCTACGGTATTACGTCGATGTCGAATGAGTGATTTAGTGAATTCCTTAATGGCGATCAAAATCATTGGCGGATCGTCTTATGGTGACTAGTGATGCGTCTCGACTTCTTGACATAGGATTTGGTATGAGATGATGTCAACTTTATATAGTAAGGTGGTGTAAAGGTCTACTCAGTTACTATGATGACCAACACGTTCTATGAATACGCACACCAAATTTTGCATTTCGGGGATATAAGTAGAAAATTAATTTTGACAAAAGTTTCAGGGGTGGACTATTTCTTTTGCATGTCATGTCCTTCCCCGGATATTATACACAGTGATAAGGCCTGTATAATTGAGGACTAACAATGCAAGGACTCTTTTTCGTTAAAAATAGTGTTATGTATAAGGACATATCAAAAGTTTTATAGGATGACAATAAAATGGTTTTGCGAGAAAACCGTAAGATGGTTTACAAGACAATAGCTAATAGCTCATGAGGTGATAGTAAAATAATTTATGTGATGAAAAATGGTTTCATAAAGTAAGAACAAGATGATTCATAAGGTGATAGTAACGTGGTTTTTGAGGTGATTGCAAAATAGTATATAAGATGTCAAGAAGGTAATTCATAAGGTATTCGTGAAATGATTGTAAGTAGTTTATAAAATGTTAGTGTCAATGATGGGTAACAAATGGGTTTATTAACGTGATAGCGAATTGTTGATAAAGGTTTTACATATTTTAGGATGTGTGTTTGCATGAACAATAGAGATGCCGAAATTTTCACACAGATTAATTTGATAGATATTAATTTTATCCATCATAGTACAACGAACATGTAAAAGTAGCATAATGTGAAGTCTTTTGAGGAAATAAGTCTATGATGTTCAATTATGTTCACTAAGTATGCCGCGGTCATCCAGTGACATAGATGTTTCAACATTAATAGGTCGGGGTTTAACTCGGAAGTTGAATGTAAGTAACGAGTGAAATTGGAAAAACTGAGCACAAGTTTTAATGTTATGTAAAACGGTATAATGCAAGGTCGTGGAAGAGTTTTAAAGGACCGCCGTGACATTCATAATATCTTGAGAAATGTCCTAGTATTTATATAAATGATACTCAAATAAATGATTGTAAAATATACGTAGGGGAATATATATATATATATATATATATATATATATATATATATATATATATATATATATCATGAAATCAAGTAGTGTAAGCAAGTAAGCAAGTAGTGTGTATGCACATGAAAAAGTTTGATGTGATGCAATGTTTGTAAAAACGGTATAGTCTAGGTAAAATATGGAACCTAGTTCTTTATAACCTTGGCTCCAGATACCAATCTGTAACACCTCCAAAATGGGTCACAACGGAAATATGTCCGGGAGCGTTACTTCATGAGTACATTGCACAAGGTATGAGAGAACGACCTGTAAATAAGTCGTTTGAAAAGTAATCTCGTTGATTTAATTGAAATTGAACTTGTTATAACATTTGTCCCAAAGTTGCATCAAAATGTATGATTGAAATAATACAACGAGATTTGATATTTTGTATGCAAGTAGAAACCCATGAATGTATTTTGTAAAATTTGGACTCCAATGCACATCAATTGCTTCAAGCATCTTATTCACCTGAGAAATACATGCTTAAGAGTGTTAACATAAAGTTGGTGAGTTCATAAGTTTATGTAAGTATAAATGTTGGATCAAGGATTTATAAAGTGTGTATGACCATTTTAACCTATACAATGTCACAAAATGTAAGTTTCAATGTTGGAATCAAAGATTTATAAGTGTGTTTTGTCCATTGTAACATTACATAGTCATAAACTTAATTTCGGCTGCATAATAGAAATCTTGTGAATATGTACCCAGTCAAGGTACCTACCTGGAACAACCCAGCTATTAACTTAATGGAATAGCTCATACCAGTGCCATTCCGTGAACACCCGAGCAGTGACTTAATGGACATGTGCTCATACCAGGTGCCTTACATGGAACACCCGAGCAGTGACTTAATGGACATGTACTCATACCAGATGCCCTACCTGGAACACCCGAGTAGTGACTTAATGGACATGTGCTCATACCAGATGCCCTACCTGAAACACCCGAGCAGTGACAAGGTTTGTAGATGAGATGTAAACGAGTTTGTAAATGAGTATGAAAAAACGAGTATGTTAACGAAATTGTAATGGATTTGAAATCAATCATGTAATGAGTTTGTAAGTAAGTTATGAAAACAAGTATGTAAACGATTTTGTAAATGCGCATGTATCCTCCCCCAAAGGAGTTATAAAGAAATAAAACATGGGCCATGAAACTCACCTCAAATGAAAGTATCGAACGTGGTAATAATCAACAAAGAATGACGTCACAAATACCCGGAATGCAACCTAATTAATTATAGGCCGGATAACAATAACGCACTTGAAATAAATACAACAATGTATTTTATATCGTTATATCACCACCTAATAGTTTTGTTTAACTTGTATAAATTGAAATAGTGTTTACGTTAAGTTTATCACTTTTATTATTTTTGCAACGACAATATATATATATATATATATATATATATAGTTTTGTTAATTTATAAAATAATATTTATAAAGTTTTAAACCGCGTATAAATATTATACAAGTGATACAAAAATATTTTCTAAGGTTTTTATAGTTCAAATGGACCCGGAAAATTGTCGAAAATATAATTTTACTATTCATGTTAGGAAAACAGTGCCAAATTTTATATAAGAAGTTACTTATTTTTCATGGTGATTTTACTCATTTTTACACACTTTCGGGCTTAGAAAAACGCGATCTTTAAGTAAAATGTCATTCTAAGTAACATTGTTGCTTTATATTTAAGCCGACTAGGACCCGAAAGTCCTCAAAAGTACCATTTATAAATCTGCCAGCACTTTGCCAAAAAACTGTTTTGCCGGTATTGTTTCAAATCTAGTTTTAGCCACAACTTATTCGTTTTAAGTCCGTTTTTAGCGTTCTTTATATGCACAAAGTCGGGTGAAGATATACTAACATATTTTAAAGTTTTAGCTTGTCTAAACACCCCTAACATTCTGTTTGAAAGTTGTTATCCTAAAAAGGGGTTTAATTTTTAACAACATGATATACAAATTTTACTTCAATTAATATCTACACCATTATTTCAAACCACAAAAAACTATTCTATCTCACTCACCCCCAAACCCCCCACCCCACCACACCACCCTACAACACCTCCCCCCATCACCCACACCCTTCCAACAAAAAACCCACCCCCTCATCCACGAAACTGTAAAAATACAACTAACCACATTTCAAAAAATACATACCTAGTATAATCTCTTAACCCCTGCCACAAGTTTATAAAGTAAACTAGTTATGATATAACTTTCATAATTAAGATGTTTATGTATAAAATACTATATAAAAAAAATATAAAAAAAAAAAACATAATAAAAAAATAAAAAAAAAATAACACATTAAAAAAAAAAAACTTTAAAAAAAAAAAAAAAATAACAAAAAAAAAAAAAAAAAAAAATAAAAAATACAAAAAAACAAAAAACAATAAAAAAAAAAAAAAAAAAAACAAATGAATAAATAAATAATAAAAAAAAAACAAATTAAATAAAATTAAAAAAAAATTATAAAAAAATAAAAACTAAAAAATAAAAAATCAAATAAATAATTTATTATAAGAAAAAATATAAAAAAACTATAAAAATATACAAAAAAATATAAAAAAAAAAAAAAAAAAAAAAAAACAAAAAATAATAAAAAAAACTTAATAAAACTAAATAATTAAAAAAAAAAAAAAAAAAAAAAAAAATTAAAAAAAAAAAATATTAAAAAAATACAATAACTTAAAAATAAAAAAAAAATAAAAAAAAAAAAAAAAATAATAAAAAAAAACTAAATAATAAAATATAAAAAAACAAAAAAAAACATAAAAAAAAAAAAAAAAAAAAAAAAAAATGAAAAAAAACAAAAAAAAATATTTACCACAAAACATACATATAAAAAGTATAGAAAGTGTCTGATCATTATACACCCCTAGACTTTGATTTTAAACCAAAATTCATTATGAAAACCCAAATCTTAATTATGAAAACCCTAACTTGATCTTGAAAAACCTTTGCTTTAAATGGAACCCTAACATGCAAAACCACTTGCAACACCCTAGAGAATATACCCTAGATTAACCTTGTATGCTTGTAATGTCAAAATAATGGAAGAAAATGGAAACCCTTTTGGCTAAATTTAAGCCGTGGGTTTTGGTTGGGAGAGAAGAGAGTTTTGTTTTTGATTTTGCTAGTGAAATAAGAAGTGAATGAGATGAAGTATTGTGCTAATTATGGGTATTGGGTTTAGTGTAGATAGGTAGAATGTTTTACATTTATGCAAAAAATTTCCAAAGTGCGAAACGTAAACGTTTTACGTAACGTATAAAAATAAAATATGAAAGTTAATAATTATTTTCGTAAAAATAATATAACACTTGCTTGACGTAAACTTTTATTTATTTAATGCGGTTTACGTTGATCGCTTGATTTTTTGTCTTACTCCCCCGCACCTAACTAAGGTTGAATTAAAAGTAAACGGTAAAAGTTTAAAATAAATAGTTGAATATTTATTAACGTAAAATGACCTAAAATTGTGGGTTGTTACACGGATTTCCTCGTGGCCTCAGTTTTCATGTCAGTCAGACCATATAGTGCATAGTTATGACACACAAGTTTTTTGAATGCTTCAAAGCATCTACCGTACACGAAACTCGAGTATCGGTCTCCCTTTTAACAAGTTTGGGAGCAGATCCTTTAGATGTCACTCGTGACATTCTAAATATTTTGTTAATACGAGGTCCATGATTAGTTTTAAAAACTAATTTTGGTTACTTTTTACAACATGCTTTATGCAAGTTGTTTCTTAACAACGATTTTAATTCGTCTTTTGTTTAAAACTCTAATGTTTTGTAAGAATCCGTTATACAGAACAGTTTTAAAGAAGTCATTCGTATTAAAAACAATTAAAATAATATCACCTATTACTTTAATGTTTTAGCAAAACACATATGTAATATGATGTTGTCAATCTTTATTAAGAAGATCTTAATAGATCTGTTTCACATGATCTATTTCTACAACGAAACTCAACAAGGTTTTAATAGATCCACTCTTTTAAATAAACTCAACAAGGTTTCTATAGATATATACTTTTAAACTTCAAAAAATTTCATGAATTATATCTAGTTAATAATTAAACTCGAACGGGTTTAAAATAAACTGACAAATCAAACAAACACTTCCACTAATTTAGTAAAAATGATGTATATAATTCGATATTTAATAATAACTTGTATAATTATCAATGTTTTGTTTCAAAGAAACTCTCCTTGATTTCATTAAAAATGTTACAATTTATCTAATAAAATAACAACTTGCATTTATAGGGAATGTTTTAAGAAAACTATAACATTGGTTTCAATGAATATGTTCTAATAATCTAATAAAATAACAACTTGCATTTTTTGAGATCTGTTTCAAAGAAACTTAATGAATACTTTCTAATAATCTAATAAAATAACAACTTGCATCTTATGAGATCTGTTTCAAAGAAACTTCACTTGGTTTCAATAAATACGTTATAATAATCTAATAAAATAGCAACTTTTATTTTATGAGATTTGTGTCAAATAAACTCCACTTGGTTTCAATGAATATAAATTAATCATGATTTGCAACCATGTTAGTAACTGGCGCACCAATTACATTTACAAGATTCACTAGGTTCACACTTGTGTTACCATTAGTAAACTTGTCACAAAAATAGTTAAAAACTGTTAAATAATTGTATCTAATAAAACTCTGGCTGGTTTATATAAATCTTGTACCAAATCTTAATTCCAAAGAACTCAATCTTTGTTTCAATAATATCTTGGGTTTAAACAATAGCATAGGCAGTGTTGCAAAATAAGGTCATACAGGCCGTTTTAATCGTCGATTTACGCGTACAAGGCCACCCAACCTTGCGATTATGTTACAGGGTCAAACATATAGGTCACCCAATGGTCAACGGCGATCAAACATATGTGTAAACCGTAGTTTAACTGACAGAACCTTTCTAATCTTGCTGGAAGTAATCTAAAAACTCACAGTAAACTTGTTTTGATCACTAATAGTAACTGTTTAAATCTATTACAAGTTTTTTATAAAAAGTCTTGCCAATAATATCAAAAACTCGCCGGATATACATAAGACGTGCCGGAAATACCTAAATTTTGCCAGAAATGTCAATCCGATTAATCGCCGATTAATCTCGCCTTGACCGATTACAAGCTATAAGGTGGTCGACCGCCCGGCTAACGATTCACGATTTTTGCAACATTGAGCATAGGTAATAAACAAACTAAAAGATCAGTTTGAACAGAAACTCATCATGGTTTCAACATAAACTAATTCAATAACCTGTTTTAAAAAGTGTTTATAAATCTATAACACCAAATATGTCAATTAAAATTCTGTTTACTTAAAACTGGTTTTCCAAAGAAACACAATCTTGGTTTCGACAGAAAATAGTTTGTATAAAATCTGTTAATTAAATTAATCCGATTTTAGCAAAAAAAGTGTTTTAATTATATTATACAGAATCTGTTTTAAGATTGTAGGGAAACATGTACACTTTTATTAAGAAAAAAAATCAGATTATAATCAATAAGTAAATGACAGAAAATAAAACAAACAGAATAGGGGTAGAAGCAGAAGACATACACTATAAACGATAATTAAATAAAACAATAAAATAGTAAAAAAGACTTACTAGATCACCAGCAGGAAAAGCATTTCTTCGAGGCATCGTATGGTGCGTTTGACATTGCTTAACACTAAAGAGGTATGGCCACGTGTTTGTCACGCTTCTTCTTAAAAACATATTCGCCGTCTGTTTCCAGGGTTACAACTGCAAATCAGTAAAGTTTGTACTGCGGACTTAACACTGTTTAGATATAATCCACTTTTCAGATGTGTATCCACTAAGTTGGAAAATCAATAATATTATCATTTGTGTGTTAAGCTATGGACTTAGGGCCTCTATTGATACTCTACAAAACGGGGGGGGAGTCTCACAAGTTTTATAATCTCACGATGTGGATAGAAAATAACATTAAATTCCTCTTTAAGCATGGTAAACGGGGAAATGCCTAACTTTGAGACGCGAAATCTCATTCACATCAACTCCATTTTGGACACATAAAAGTTCATTGTGAAGCTCTCTACAAGGAGAACACAAACTTACAAACTATTAGTTATATATACGACACATACATATAGATAATTGTGTCAAAAGTTGGTCAAAAATCAGCTTGCCAAACAAATTTTCGTCAAACAAGATACAAAGTACACAACATTTGTAATTTTTTTTTATAAGCTGAAGGGAGTCTTTATAGAAGCACTTTACAAGTAATAAAGATGTTTTCTTAGTCAGAGTTGCATGGAAATATTTGTTTTGATATACCTCATATATGCATGGTTATGGTCAGGGTAGTTGAAATTTATGCAAAGTTACTGTAAGTTTATCTTATCACCTACCTAAGAAGTAAATGAAACTTACATAAGTACGTTATGCCGACTTATTTCTTAAGTAGAAGTTTGTTGTTATGTGATGTACGTACATGGCACGACACAAATATGGATACAATGACTCCATTTTTGTAATTCTTGGACTGTTCATCTGTATGGAATAGGCATAGAAAGACGAATGTGACCTAACTCTGAAGAATCAGATTATTCATTACTCGAACTGTACTGTTCTCTATATGTTGTTTTCAGGGCAGTCTTATGGATTTTTGGTGGCCTAGTGCCATCATCTGAAAGAGGCCCTTAAACACACTACAAATAATATGCACTATATCTAACTAAGTTAAACTCACGCCTCATATTGTGTTTTATTTTTTGAGGAAATGCTTGAAATTTTATAGCTTTCTCGTCTAAGCAGGTAGGCCATGTCCAATCGCATCGCTTGCACTCCTTAAAGAGCCCTGATTTTTATGCTTGAAAGGAATTAACTCAATGATATATCGTTGAATTCATGCAATGCGCATTTGACATTTCACGCTTTTATGTTTTTAGACGTCGTCGATCTGTCTTTTGTTGACTGTTAGTGTATCATATGATTCTTTCTTGACTGTCTTTGTTTCCTATCTCATTTCATTTTTAGTGTTCATCTATCCTGTTTTGTTTACGGATAGTTGTTCCTTTTCTTTCTTTTACATTTGATACACTTGTTTTTATTAACTTTAATGTAATTCTCATAATAATCATCAAATCAGCTAATCAATATATACAGTGCACATATCGTGTTATGCAAGACTTAAGCAATCACTAGGCTAGGCCCATACTAAACATAAGGTGGGCTATGTCCTAGACTAATACTTCTCGCAGTTTGTGTGAGAGGCTTTTGAACGTTTAAGCTCTAGCGAAAATCGAGAAACAAAGCAGCAGGAAGGCCTTTAATAAAGATATATGCATACTGAAATTGCGAAGGCACATGAAGAACACAAACTTGTCCCGAAGCAACAAAATCAAGAACAAAGTGAATATCAATCTCGATGTGTTTAGTACGTTGATTTTGTATCGGATATACAGGCATATAAACAACACTGACATTATCACAATAAACCAGAGTAGTAGTAAATAAAGGAGCATGCAACTCGCATAACAAATTACGGGTCCAAGCAGTTTCAGCAACCACATTAACAACACCACGATATTCTGCCTAGAACGAGACGAAGTAACATGTCGTTTAGTGGACAACGATAAAAGATTATCACCCAGAAAAACACAATACATGAAAGTAGACAAACGTGTAACAGGAACACCAGCCCAGTTAGCATCAGTGTATGCAGTAAGTTGAGCAGTAGACGAGACTTGAAGTTGAAGACCATGATCAAAGTGCGGGTTTTAAAGCAGCAAAGTGTGGTCACGAGGATCATGCATATAAAGACAAACCTGGTACACAACATAAGACAAATCTGGTCACGTAAAAGTAAGATACTTAAGAGCACCAACAAGGCTGCGATATAAAGTAGGGTCACTAAGAGGATCACCATCAGAACCAAGCTTCGAGTTTGTGTTGACAGGGTCCGACGAGTTACAATTATGCATATGTGCTCGAACAAGAATTTCCTCTGCGAATTTTGACCGAGACATAAACATGCCAGAAGTCGATCGCTGATCATAAATACCGAGGAAGTAATGAGGACAACCAATACAGTACATAGCAATTCCACTGTGAAGTAATGAAGTCATACATTGTAAAAGTGATGCAGAAGAGTGTATGAATAAATATCATACCATATAAAAGAGATAAGCAATATCACAAACCATGATGAAGGACAAATAGGGACGTGTCTGGTTTGCTGTGCTAAATAAACCGATTCATGTTAGCAAAGTGCTGAAGACCAATAGGTTACTCAAAAAGCAATGAACCATGCACGAGTGCCTGCTAATCCTATAATGAGAGCTACAAATGGCAAACATAATCCGGATAGCCAAATCACAAACCCAAGGAGGTAAGATTATACAAAAACTTATCCCAGATAGATGACCATAATAGTGAATGTACTTGTCAATGTGTGTGTGTCTTACTGAATGATAAGCCAATCTCGGATACCGCAGGCTTCAAAATTGTAAGATAGTAGGCTTGACCACGGGCTAAACGTCTCATCACCATCATTACCTGTTGCTGACTACAACCTTAACAACAAGACGAGCCTTATAACCTGCTTAAAGAGCACATCTGTATGGAATCTTCTGCTGAAATGCACTTAAAACGTAACAAACATTCATATTTGCCGGTCGGGGGGAACCTCAGGAATCCAGTTCCGTTAGGATGTTAAAGAAATTATATTCATCGAACATAACCTTTTGCTAATAAGGGTTACGAAGGGCGTGGATATGAGACCGAGGAATTGGTGAAGTGGTGGTAATGTGACAATTCATATATTCAAGCGGTTTAAAAATGTTGGCTTTAGCACAAGTGACCATAGAATGTATTGACACATTTTTAGGTATTTAACGAAGTGTGGGCTTAATCCTGTAGGACTGGTGAAGCAGGTTGGTTTGCATAACACTTGGGCTAGACCCATACTAAACATAGCATGTGCTAAATGTCCTAGACTAATATTTTTTATACATTCCATGTTTTCTATAATCTATTTCTTAGTTAATCATGGTTTGTGATATTTCGACATGGATCGCTATACAGACTTACACCATGAAAACGTAAGTTCGTATAAACTAATTCGAACTTAATACTTCTCACATTTTCATGATGATATTTATCACTAGACAAGTCACAACCTCTAGATGATTTATAATCTATTTATTGTACATGATATACAAGTTAAAGGTATCCACCAAACACTCCTTCAATAAAAGTTCGCACTTATTTAGATCAACACAAGGGTGGACTTGAAAACAATAAGTTATTAAGTGCATAATTTTTTTTACGAATATAAAAGAAATAATAATTAAGTAATGTCCATTCTCATTTAACACTGTGGAAAGTTAAGAAACTAAGGGATTAATGTTTTATTTATAATGATATAAATTTTTAAAACCGGATTTTATTTTAAAAAAATTAGAAATTTTTTTATGAAAAGTTGCACTATCCAGCAAACATATATCGGGTTTCCATAAATCTCCGAAAATCCCCTAAATCCACCCCTGGATTAAGATATTGTACAACTATAATCGTCGCAACTCACAAGCTAACTATAGTCAAGCATTTATGATGTTAATTAGAATAAATAAAAAGTTTCTATTGTAAAATGGGCAATAATTGTAAAGTGGATACTTAAAAATAATAAATAAAAAAGTTTCTCTTGTAAAGGGGACACTTACATAAAGTTAGAAATGTTTGAGAAAAAACAATAAATTATCAATACCTTGGTATGTTTTTTTTAGCCAATGAGTTAGGGTTGGGGCTTGTTGTGCTGTAGTTTGGGGTGTGGTTGTGATTCAAGTTTACATTTATATGTTGTCCGAATTAAACAATGAGAAAACAACCACTTGAACGGCAGTGTACCCGATACGATGGGGTTTCGTGGTAAGGTAGGGGGTTTGGTCGAAACATTGGAGCGAAGTTAAATCTTTCTTCCTTATTATATACTTTGGTTTTCTAATCTAAGTTAGTCTATAATTTTGCTAACTAGCTAAAACTTTGGTAATCCTAAATCTAATGGATAGGGGGGTTTTCAGCCTGAGAGACTGGCACTGGTTTTGAGTGTGACTAAAACTAATTCAAGACACAATTACCTACATACAAGCAATTTACAGAAGATAAAGAAACGGTTAGCCATCAATAATAAGAAAACTGTATTAACCATTATTAATCCAATCAGAACGTTGGTTTGTTTATTAGTGCAATGATTACATATCTCGAGGCGGCATATCATTCTTAAGACTTAGGCGGGACTTCTTCCTAAGACCTAGACACGTAGAATTCTGTCACAATTAAACGCATCCGCATAAAGCATCCTTATTTGCTGATTATAATCTATCTTAGGGATTAAGGAAATGGTGATCTTGTTAAACCATAGCTCATTGTGGACTTTTTACCCATTTATGACTTAACGGCAATTCATACATTAGTAGTCCACTAACCAAGTCTTTACTAATTGATTAGAACGTACTTGTTGATACCAAGGTCACCTTAGGGCCCAACTAAGCTCACAATCAAAGGGTAAAGATAGGTCGTTAATTGTGATCCTATTGATCTAGATGTATAAACCACTATATGGAGAGCTATCCCGGTATCTAGATTACTTGGTCCGTATCACTAGATCCAGTTGAATGATAGGTCGCACACAAAAGCATGTAAACAAGTATGATGATAAACATAAACAGCTATTACAACGTAAATTAAGATAATCGTGATAAAAAAACTACACAATTAAGATCTTCATAACAATGACTAATACCGAAGTTTTAGCCTATCAAATGTCATAATTAATCAAGTGTAATGTATTTAGCCAAGGTAAATAAACCGAGTTATCCAGATGATACAAAAACTGAACGATTACAGAGTATAAGAAATTACACGGTCTTCTCCATGGAATTATCAGCGTGCTCGGACTTTCTTTGCTCTTTTTTCCTCTGATGAATATCGACTTTTGTGATTTATGTATCGAGAATTATGATTTTGCACACTTAAACTGTTTGTAGTTTTTCTATTTATAAGGTGCTGAGTCGGTGTCGATACGGTGTATCCAAGGTCTTGGATACGGAGTTTAGGGTTTTTTGGGTTATGGAACCGTTATGTTATCTATCCAGAATATTTTATTCTATATAGCTTGAGATAGGTCTCTTTGATACGGCGTATGTTCTTGTGGTTCTTCATGGTCTTTGGTGGGTGGCAGGCCCAAATACACGTATCTTCCTGATGGCTACGGCGTATTGGTCATCAGAACAGTAATCCTCTCATAATATCTTCGTTTACGACTCCAGAGTGAGTGCCTTTTAGTCAATCTTCACCAACGTACTCTATAATTATGCAATTCTCAAATTTAAATGATTAAAGTAACTATTTTTGCAATGATAATATACAAAATTGGCGTTAATTATATATGATAAAATGATGCCTATAAATTTAGTCGTTATTTGTTGTCATCAATATCTCCCCACTTGAATCACTACTTGTCCTCAAGTAGCCTTTAGATAGTTTATAAAAATGTATCCCTAAGGATTTTTCCGTTTAAGCATTTATTTGATCTATTACAAGTACACAACCAAACACCTCACGAAATAGGAAGATGAAAACACTCAAATCACTCAACTAATCTATTTGGTAACATGTAACTAATTCGCTCAATTACTCGGTCGTAATGAGTATTCTATCATAGGCTTGGCTAGGATACACATCTCCACCACTAGAGCTAAGGAGTAACAAGTTTATAAAGGTAAAATGGGTTTTTGTTATAAGGCTTAGGGTTGATTACTCTAATTAATCTTTATCGATACTAATATTCTAGGAGGGTGACAAAGACCACGCATACACACCCGTAACGATGGGATAGACACATGTGACTACTCACTCCTACCTCGAATAAGTAAAGAGTAGGACTAGTAGAGTAATATAAGGTATGGATCTTCTAACTTTCACCAATAGTAATAAACCAACAAGGCAGCTAAGACATACATACATGACCGTAACGACGGAATAGACATGCATGCTCGATCACATCCTCATTTACGTAAAACCCATGGTTAATGATTAGGAAAGGGAATTAAATTATTGTTAAATAAAATTATGAAACAAATAGATTAAGTCTAAAATACAAGTTGCTAAACACTTTTTCCCGTCCGTTACCATGATAAAGACACAACTATTTACAACGTCTTGATCATCGATCAAAAACACGAAAATCAAAGTTGGCATTCCCGTAACGGTCAACTTCCCAATCATCCCAAAACTTTACATACTTTACAAGGCAAGTGGCGATATCTTCCACTTTATACAATACTCTACATCGTTGATTTGTATCAACAAATAATCGATCCTTCATGTAATTCCTTCGGTAGTTGCGAAGCGATTATCATCAAATTTTTCTTCTCTTTTTTTGTTGTAATTTTTCTAATTTTTTCGATTTTTTTTTAATATGCTTCAAATCTCTATGTAGTTTCACCATCTTCACGATCATAATAATTCCGGATAATTCCTTCGGTAATTCTTCTTTCTTCGGACGTACCATTAATTGCGATGGTAGTAAAATCACATGAGTTTTAACTACTAATATACATTCTCATTTGCAATGTGCAAATTTCTTCCAACCGTACCAAAATAGACACAAGACTCGGAAAATACAAACTTTTACACTTTAAGCAACTAGCAACTGTAAATTAAACTTAATCTAACAGGGTAGGTTAAGGTGTAAGGATGTAACGAAATAAATAATTGGTGTAGTTCCTAAAGGATTGGCTTTACGGGTTGTTCTATGGAATCTTACTCTTAAAGTGAGAGTAAACAAAGGGTTTATATGGAGGTTAACTAACCAGTGTAGTTAGTTATTAAGCAACATGTAAAGGCGATTTGGGTGTAAACCTAAAATTTACCAATTTAAACAAGTTACTCCATCTAAATCCATAGTACTCATTATTGCGGTCTCGAATAGATATACCAAGCCAAGTTCTAAAGTCTACTACATCACCGACACACTCATATTTTGTGGAATTTGGGTAAACATTTAGAAACAGATAGGTTAAATCCTCACAATGTCTAACAAGGGTTATTGTGTGCGGGTTATGTATCAAGTAATTTCACAAATGTATGCTTAAAAAATTTAAATTTGAGCATAATTTAAACATTTTAGTGTGAAAATTAGGACAAGTAAACATTCTAATTCCACCCCCCACTTAAATTATAGAACGTCCATGTTGTATATATGAAACATGAAATACGGGAATTAAAAAGAATTAGAATGAGAAACTCCCTCGATGTTTGTTTGGTAGATTCTCCATGTTGAGTTTATTAGCAAGATTGTGTTGAACAGCCGCCTTGAAGTTTCAAGACTCCAACACTTTAAGATCTCCAGATTTGTAAATTCTCCACCAATATTCGTCGATATTTCTTTCACGATGTCCTGTATAAAACATAAAAAACATGTGCATTCCTATCTTGGTACCTACGGTTAATTTAAACTAAACTAAACAAACTAAATACGGGTCAGTTTTGATGGATACGGCGTATCATGTGCATGAATACGCCGTATTGCCAGAACTGACAATAACATTTTTAAAGTGCATAAAAAATAAAGACTGATAACGTCCAGACAATCAATACGTCGTATGGTATGGAGCGGATACGCCGTATTGATTTCTGGGAAGACAACCTCGATACAAATTAAATAACAATTCGGGTTGTCTCCTGGGAAGCACTTTTGTTTACAACGAAGTCTTTAAGTTAGACTTTTCTTCAGCATCTCACTCGGTGCGCGTAACCATCCATCCTTCGTCCTTTTTCTAAAAAATATCTTGGTAGATTATGGACAAATTATCGTCGTTTCTTTCCCAAATATCAAATTCATATCCTCTTATAGCAATATATTCTTAGTTGGGTCCAAGCGAGTACTGAATAGCTTCAAACTTTTTTGATTTGCACCTTCTTTTGTTAGGTTGCACATCAGTAGAAT